>JARYHS010008074.1:153507205-153600698 GCA_031002005.1 Vandiemenella viatica | reverse complement strand
CGGTGGTACTGTAATTTTATTAGCAGGTGATATTCGACAGGCATAACCAACTATTCCGCATTCCATCGATGACTTCTTTCGTGGAGCAAATATTACATAATTTTTTATGACTGTTGTACAAACGCCATTTCCGTCAATATCTCGTGATATACTATGTACGTTTCTTTTATCAGCATGACACCCAGTATATTATAGTCAATAAGCTATGTCCAACAGAGTGATGATATACTCTGTACGTTTGCTCTGATTTTCTTAATTTTAATGCTTTCTTTCATGAAATTATGGCAGTCAAACGCGTGAAAAATTCCCTCACTTTACACTGATTTCAAAATGTCGCAATACAGAAATTTGATATTTTATCAGCATGACACCCAGTATATTATAGTCAATAAGTTATGTCCAACAGAGTGATAATTGCAATACATTGTTATAAAAAAACTATAAAAAGCGAATCTAAGATACAATAATTTATTACATCACCGACTATATCGTTACTTTTTAAAGTCTCGTAGCCTCGGCAATATGTTGGATGTCTGAGGACAAGCTTAGACTTTGGTCGATACTCTGAAAAGAAAAGTTCAGAAAGCATTCGAAGCGTTAAATGTGGTAACGGATTTGTATGTATCGTTTTGTGCTCAGACCGCTGGTGTAAATATTTGTTGTACATTTTATGACTGTTGTACAAACGCCATTTCCGTCAATATCTCGTGATATACTATGTACGTTTCTCTGATTTTTTTTCTTAATTTTAATGCTTTCTTTCATGAAATTAAACAACTTTACAGAACGTAAAAACGGTTTACATTCCTACTTACAGTTGCAATGTTCCTTTTAAAAATTTAAAACGTGGCTTGTAGTCTATTTTTAAAACCTTCTTAAGCCAAGCATATTTTATGCCATCAGAAATTTGGGAATGTATGTGTAATCGAGCATACTATGATGCATACTTTTCATACTACACCAAGCGTAATAGGTGAACGGTTAACGTACTGGTCTCGCATTCGGGAGGACTCGGGTTTGAATCTCAATCCGAGCATCCAGATATAGATTTTCCATGGTTTCCCGAAATCACTCCATGTAAAGTACGTATAATATCTTCGCTGTTATCAAATCCTAAGGACCTAACGTGGTGGGTGAACGGTTAACGTTCTGGCCTCGCATTCAGATTTGGGTTTTCCATGGTTTCCTGAAATTACTCCAGGTGAATGCTGTGATGCTTCCTTCAAAAGGCTATGGCCGAATTCGTTCTCGTCCAATGTGTCCACATAATTGCTCAAAACTAAACTCACTGAAAATTTTTGAAAATTACCTTTGGAGGGGGGCGTTAACCTTGAGGTATCTTTCGGAAGATTAGGCCTGAATGGGTCAGCACCAGGTTACTCTCTCCTCCCCTTCTTCGTCTCTCACTGTATTGAGTAATAATAATATTAAAAAAAAAAAAAAATGGCTAGCCTGAACATATCACTACCATTACTATGCTTACCATTCGTACAAATCCAAACAACAAATTTATAATCTGTCCTGTGTCATATAAGAGTTCGAGTTGACTCCAGACAACAAACGACTTTAGACACAGGAATGGACGGGGTGCAAGGAAGGGGGATGAATTCAACCATGGCCTTTTGAAGGAATCATCCCTGGAGTAATTTCGGGAAACAATGGAAAACCGAAATCTCGATGTTAGGAGCGGGAATTCGAACTCACGTCCTCCCGAATGCGTGGCCAGAGCGTAGAGGGGAAGCTGAAGATTTGTTATGCTAAGGGTGTGTCCAGAAACCACGTACTCCATTTTGGACTCCTCTTAACTCCCCTCCCCGCCCCGTGGCTTTTGAGTCTACCTGAACATTGTGGATGGGGACGTTAAGCCATGTTCGGTATCTTTCGGAAGAGTAGGCCTGAACCAGTTTCACACCTCTCACTTCTTTATCTTGCACAATTCCTACCTGTTTTATTAAAACCGACTGAGTTTTTGAAGCGTTCACCACACTATAACGAAAATATGCTAATTATTTCAATAGTTATGATGAATTTGTGAATAATTACTGTTTTAATAGCGCTGTACAGAAAAATGGTCATGTAACTGTGAAGGCCACACTTTAACGAAAAAATGCTAATTATCTCAGTAGTTACGATGAATTAGCGAATAATTAGTATTTTAAGATCGCATGTTCGGAAGAGTAAGACTGAATGGGCCAGCACCAAGTTTCTCTCTCTCCCTTCTTCGTCTCTCATTGTATTTAATAATAATAATAATAATTCGATGGTAGGACGGGGAATACAAACTCACGTCCTCCCGAATGCGTGGCAAGTAGAGGGGAAGCTGAAAATTTGTTATGCTAAGGGTGCGTCCATAAACCACGTAACTCCATTTTGGACTTGGAGGGGACGACGCGTGTGCGTGTGACGGGACTGCCTCTACCATGCGCTGCGTGCGGCAAGACACGCGTACGCACACGACGGTAAGGGCGCCGTCGTGTCTGCAGTGGGCGTGGGCGAGAGCGGCGCCGGCGTGGCGCGTGACCTACAAAGAGCCAGGTAGATAATTCGGCACAGTCGGCCAGGTGCCTAATTATAGGGGAAGCGGCCTGCACACCTGCAGGGGGCGGGGCGGGTGACCTTGACGGTAAGCGGCGCCGGCAGCCAGGTAGATAATTACAGGCCGCACAGTCGGCCAGGTGCCTAATTATAGGGGAAGCGGCCGCAGGGGGGCGGGGCGCGTGACCTATTTGAAGTAGAACATACATATCCTTACTACTGGCAAGGATGGGGGCAAGGAATGGGAAGAAATTCGGCCATGGCCTTTTGAAGGAAGCATCCCGGCATTTGCCTGGAGTGATTTGGGAAACCATGGAAAACCCAAATCTGGATGCCTGAACGGGGATTCGAACCGCCGTCCTCCCGAATGCGAGGCGAGAACGCTAACCGTTATACCGCCACGCTCGTTATTTCTAGAACACTTCAAAAGCTTCAGCCAGATATTTCTCGAACATTAAAAATACTTAAACAATTGAAACATATTAAAAACAATCAGAATTAATACACGATTATTTACAATCATTACAAAATGGTCAGAAATGGAAAGTAAAGGTACATAACACAAAAATTATTCATAGAAATCATTTTAAACTGTAGCAAATTATCATTTAGGACATCAAAACTTGTATTAATACTTGGAATTACGAACATTTAAAGCAATGCTCTTACATAATTCTGTTCTTAAACATATTAAATGGCCTTTAAATAATTTCTTTTCATAAAACAAAGTCTATATACAATGATTTACAGTTAATTGAAAACCAAACATACAAGATCATAATCCAAAACTCTAGCTTCTAAATGCTTCATAAAATACTGTTACATTTAGTTTTAGGGTTGAGGGCTGTTACAATACCTTTATGTTATTAAAGCATTACCGGTACTTTTTGTTACACGAAAGCACAGAGAAATAACTGAATTCATCCGATATTTTCAATATTTTATCTGCAGCCATTATATGAAAGGTACTGCCTCTCTAAGTGTAACAATCTATTGCGAATAAGATAGAGTAGTAAAGAAGAGACTTTGTATCGAAATTTCCGTAACTGACTTCAGTTTTCTACCTTAATCTAGAACAGTCAACAATAGAAACCTGGTTCTGCAATAACGAACGTCTGAAATAAGTTTAACCAAAATATTAAGATTGCCACATTTCCAAGAGTTGAAATGATGGTTTCATTAAATTCTTTCTATTGAAATAACAATCACTAGGCTAGCTTCGGTAGTGTATGGCCTAGAGCAGTGGTTCCCAATTAACTTAGTTTTTCTCGAGTACCACTTCAAGAAAGAGCTGGCTATCGCGTACCCCCATTATAGCTGAAATGATAAATAATTGCGTTTATCCCAGTCGAATGCTTCGCACAACAGCATTACAGAAATATAATTCACACACACAGTTTGTATTAATATATATTTTTGGCGATTACTGTTCTCCTAATTATTTTTTTTAGCTATCGGAGTGATTACCTTAGCCAAGAGATTACTGCGCGTACCCCTTGAAGCAGCCTCACGTACCCCTGGGGGTACGCGAACCACTAATTGGGAAACGCTGGCCTAGAGTGCTTGCTCCGCGTACCGAAAATCGCCGGTTCGAGTCCGACCGAGGACATGGGTGTTTCAGTGTTGTGTATGTTGGCGTTGTGTCCTTCCTGTATTGTCTATACACAGTGATAACAATGAACTGAAATGTACTGTAGGACTGAAACACTAGAAGCATCATAATACACTAGAGCTATAGTATAGCCTAATTATATTATATTATATAAAAAATCAAAATAGAATCGCTAGATTGGCATGAAATTTCAGTTACGGAATATACTGTAACATTGCTTTATGCATACCTAAAAAAATGTATAAAGGGCATAAATAGTTATAAAAAGATATTGTAGATGATAGTCAAAAAGCCTTCCGCTTAATACAAAACATCTGCATCAAAAATAGGACGCAAACTAACAAGGAAAATTTTGGGCCAGAAATTTATAGGATTCCAATACAGAATCTGAAGTAATCATGAAGTCTTTCAATTTACAGCCATTCACAGTAATATTAGAAAATGTAGACTAAAAATTTTACTGACGCATCAAAAGAAGGAACCTTGACAGACTCACAGGACAAATAGTTGAATTCTACGCAGTGTCATGTACACTTAAATGGTGAATCAAATAAGACCTCAGATGGGAAGGATTAATATAAGAAAGCATATTTAATCTTCATTTCATTATTAAAAATATTTACAATAATCATTTAAAAAGTAAAATCATGAATTAGTTTTGTAATTACCTTTTTTCTTTATTTACTTATGTCATTACACATCGTCCACGTCGAGGTCATTAGAGGCGGGATGGCATTGGTGCAAAGGAACGGTTAGTAATTCGGCCATGGCATTTTGAAGGGGAACCCGACGGAAAACCCAAATCTGGATGCCCGGACGGGGATTTGAAACTGGCGTTCCCCCGAATGCGAGGCCAGACTGTTGACCACTCACCCACCACGTTCGGTTTGTAATTATCGAATTGTTTGCAAGCAAATTAACAATGTCTTATTGTTTAACTATCGAAAAATTTCAGATAGCTTCCGGAACAAATTCTGGATTGCATAAAATGTTCTTGGGCTTTCCACCGGGGGAGCGCTTTCTGGATTACTCTATTGGGTAAATTTATACCGCACACTGTGCGTGGCATAGTTAGGCCGATTGTTAATCTGCTCAGATCGCATCAACAAGTTAATCAATCAGTCAGTCTGTTGGGCTCAATTAGGAATTAAATTTCTACCCTTGTGCGGCTCTCATTATCATTGTTCCTTTTGAAACATTCGGAGACTGATTCAAAGCCAATTTTAGATGTGTCATCAATCATTATTTTTATAAAAAACACAAATAAATAGCTATATTTTTTAATATTTCTATTCATTCATTCTGATAGAAATCAGAGGTGATCGTGTGGTCACGTGACCACGTCATGTGGTCCGTCACGAGACGCAGTCACGTGACCGCGTCACGTGGTTTGACACATTTATTGTCAAGAATTAGCGAATCAATTAAAGCGCAAGATATTGGAAATGTATTAATGTAGTTTTGCTTTTAGTGTGTCCATTGAGAGGGACGCAGTTTGAAAACGCAGTTAGCATTTATGCAATAACTTACCACTGAACTTGAAGTGCAGCCATTTGTTAAGATAATCAAATAAATTGTTCACTAAAAGTGTAGTTTGTGATTTTTGATGTTCATCTGAGAACTTACGCTCCAGAATGAGAGATATTATTTTTTTTGTATTAAATATTATCTATGGTTGTTGAATGTTCTATGTAAATACATCTGTGAGTTGTGTAAATTTAGATGCGACAGTTCTGTAATTATATAAAGAAATTCCACTCCCGCACTTAATCAGTTATTTAAATACCTATACAATTATAATGACTTACGATTCTATGTTTAATGAAAATAAAATAAAATATAAACGGAATGTGTACCTAATCGGTACGCTTCAAACTTTAATCGAAAATAACGTTGCCACAAACTGAAGTATTGTGAGAATCTAAACTCCAGAAAAGGAGGTATTAATTTTTTACTAAACATTCTTCTGTATTAGTGTTAAGAAATGCCAAAAATCAATCGTAGGCATAGTTTCTTGTGCTTTTGGTGATGTTTCTACTGGTACAGGCTGTATATCAACCTAACAACGACCAATAGGGCGAAAATAAAACACCTATTGTGAATTTCCACCACGTTGATATAGTGGTTTTGGTGATTTTTTTTCTGGTCCTTGCCGGATCTCAGTCTAACCTCCTCACTTTTGAGATACAGTATCTCCAGAATTAAGCGAGATATCTTTATTTTCGATTTGTTTCGCCGAGTTGTATTAGAAGAAATCTAAGTAAGCCTGATCAAATGCCACGAGTGATAATGGTTGGTTTTGAACATTATTTTCATTTAACTTATCAAAATAGTGGTTGTGTTCCAATTCCACTCGCAACTAATTATTGTAATAGAGGGAATATCACTTATTCAAGAAAACAATTTCCATTAAAAATAGCTTTTGCAATAACAATTCATAAAGCTTAAGGTTTAACATTGGATAAAGTTGTAGAAGTTATTGGGTACAAAGAAACTTCTGTAGATTTAACGTATGTTGCGTTAACGAGGGAAAAACTTTAGAAAGCCTAGCATTAAACAGAAGATTTTCTTATGACCGAATTAGCACTATTAAAAATTCATTGTTAAAATGTAGAAAACAGGAAGATACTCGAAGGAGAAATTTTGCATCTGATTAAAACCAAATTAAATAAAAATTTTAAAAAAATTTAAAAATTTTGTCTCATTACAAATGTGCCTAATTATTTTTTGTCAATAAGCTAAAACTATGGTTTTGATGATAGTTCGTGAAGTTTAAATATTAAAATTCTTACGGTTATTTATTAATTTCTTTTGTTATATATAATATTTCTTATAGCAGAACTTCGCGAGCCAACACAAAGCCCGTGATTTTAGCTAGTTTATTTCTGATAATAAAGACCAATTTTCAATTCCCAGGTAATCGCGTTTTTAAGATATTACTGAAAATGACAAATGTTTAAAATTAATATCTCTGACGGCCGTTGAACTCTTACTTTTCAGTGAAAAATATTTGAGTGTTATTCTATATGAGTGTTGCAAACGCTGCGCAACGTCGGTTGGACAGGTCAGTGGACGATACGTAGTTCAATCGATCAGAGTGATCTTAATGCCTGTTCTGGGCCATAAGGAGGTTGTTGGCCTATACCAACGCAACAGGACGATTTAACAGTGCTAATAAATTTATACGGGGTATTTTCAACGCGTTTTATAGTTTGTCAAATGATGAAGGCGATAGTGATCAACGACTCATAATATGGAGCTAAATTTACTTGAATTAATTTTCAGTGGTGAGTGGAGAATTTTAATTTCAACCTAAATTAAGTTGCAAATAAATAAGACAAAATATTCTATTATTTTAAAAATATTTACTGACAAAAATTCAGTTCATTTTATTTTTACACAATTTAATTAAAATTGTCCAAAATGTGGAAATAAATTGAAGTCATTCCTTAAAAATTAACCACCGTATTTTTATAAGAATTATTTTTGTAAAAAAAGTGTTTACCTCAAAACACATTTCTGTTGCCACAGAAGTGATACTAGATCATTTCGTTCAAAATTAACAGACTGTGTCTGTACGACGTTCGTTGAAAAATTGTAGAGACATATAGTATCTTTTCAGTGCCTCATTTCCAACGTTTGGTACAGATTTTCAAATTAACAAGAAGCTTTACAAATGCTGTGTTTTAAGCGCCCGTATAGAATAGTCCAGCTTGAAAATGCATTATTATCCGTTTTTCCACCAAGCGACTGCCGTCGACCCACCGACCGTGGTGGGTGTGCGTTTAACTCTCTGGTCTCGCATTCGGGAGGACTTCGATTCGAATCCCCCTGTCCGGGTATCCAGATTCGGGTTTTCTATGGTTTCCCCAAATCACTCCAGGCGAATGCAGGGATGGATCATTTAGAAGGCCATGTCTGAATTCTTTCCCTGCCTTGCCCCAGTCCTTTCCTGCTTCTGATGATCTCGACGTCGACGAGGCGTAAAGCCATAACAAAAAAAAAAAAAATTATCTGGTCGCTATGAAATTTCAGAGTACTCAGTGCGTACTTATCTTTCGAAGTGATTATTTTCTGTTTCTAGCTGCAGCATTTTTTATGGCTTTGCGAAACGACTTTGTTTAATAAACTGGATATTTATGCTATGATTCGAATTGGCTCGAGGTGCACGGATTTAATAGGAGCAACAACTTTTACATAACGCAAATTGCTCAAGCTGAATATTACCTTAGCTGATAAAACAACGGTAGTTACACAACTCATTCTTCCTAAGACTAAAGAACATGCAAATATCATTCAGTTGTTCCTAAAAAAAAAAAAAAAAAAAAAAAAAAAATAACCGATGTGTTTATCAGTGTGTACACGAACGAGAACTGAAACTTCTATTCTCGTAAACAAATTATTGAATTATTGAGTGTTGCATCGAGCTTCAGTCTGTACATTCTGTATTTTGTGTTTCGAGCTTTTATATCTGGAACAACTTGGACAAAACTATCGGTTTTTACAATCAATAGGATGCGAGAGATGTCAACAAAATAATTTTTTTTATTTGGAACAAATTAAAACTCTTTTATAATACAGATATTTACAAATAGAATGTTTATGATTATTATTCATATTATAATTTACATTACTTTACTTCCGTTGTATTTGATGAATTTGTGTCACAAACTTTTATAATTAAAGGTTTATAGTAATTGAAATATGAAACATATGTTTCACATTTAATATGCTCAGCTTAACTGACAGTGGATACTGTCGTAGCTGCTTGCATCAAAGTATCGTAACGTGCGCATGTGCAGAACGTTAAGTGAACATGCGCAGAACGTTGCGGCGCATGCGTACTTAATGCGTAACGCTAACAAACTTTTCCCTACCATTCCCAAAGAAGTTACACCCCAATCATTTTAAGAAGTCATAAATTAATAGAAGCCATTGACAAGAACATGGCTTGAAACACTAAGAATTTTGATTTACTGTAAAGTAACTGACGTAAAAATATTCAGTACTATACACCTTACAATCTCGAGCGACGTATCAACAATGACTGCAGCTTTAGATGAATTCTTGGTTAGTTCCCAATTTCCTTGGGAAAACAGACATTCACAACTTTACAGTTGATGCTACCAAAAATGTTACTCAGTTAGTATCACTTCCCGATTTCGCTACAAAGTACGGGATTTATCCATGATGATTGGACTCAATACACCTGCTTATCGAAAGAAAGCAGACAGATTGCATTTATGACCCACTTGCTAATTTGTAATGGACTGAATACAAAGACAGTTGGTAAGAAATTATAATTGGCATTAAGTGAGAGTAGCAATCGTGCAAACTTCATTATTTGGCGCGGGTGCTGCGGGCGACAGTATAAACGGAAAAGAACGCGCGATTTACTATCTAATAAAAGAAACTAATGACGGCTGGAACACGTAAGTTTCAAAAGGGGAAAAAGACTGTAGACCTGTTCCGATTGGCCAGCCGATAAACTATTAAAGCAATTATAACTGCTACTATATATCGACTCCAATGTAGAAGAGCACCTTTAACATCTTTCAACCTACCTGTCACTGCAAATTTTATTTAATCGCGGGCAACTCACATGTACTTACGCAACAGCACCACACTATATTTTGTGCCTGACCATACAGGGAGCACATCTATAAATTGTCACCGTGGCCAGAGAAAGTCATAGCCGTTCTTCAAAACTGATGTCACAATTTTACACAACACACTTTCACTCTCGTCCGGCACCTTTCTTATAAGGCGAACACATGACACCAGCCATACATACTGAACGAGAAAAATATATCCTTTCATTGAATGTTAAATTATTACGGAGCGTGGTGGTTAAGTGGTATCGCTCTGGCCTCGCATTCGAGAGGACTCAGGTTCGAACCCCGTCCGATCATCCAGACTTCAGTTTTCCAAGGTTTTCCCAGATATATCACTCTAGGGCGAATGCCGGGATGGTTCCTTCAAAAAGGCCATTGCCGAAATCCTACACTTTCTTTGCCTCCAATCCTCTCCCGCCTTTAATCGTTAACGAGGCCTAAAGCCATAAAATGTAGTCTTTCTTTAGGTTTTTGTATGCATTAACAGTTTGCCACTAGCGTCTTATTTTGCTGTGAGTTCTACTGATTTAGACCTCTGTTTGCAATGTAACTTGCAAGGGTACAAAATAGCTTTCTGTTGGGCTAAATTTTAAATACTGATTTGGAGCCCACAGTCACTTTCTTAGAAACACAAATAAGTTCATTAAACAGAAAAAAAAGGTTCTTATGCCGCGGTCGCCAGGTTTAGGTAAATTTCGAGCGTTGGGTTCACTAAATAAAAAGAACAGTTCAACAGTTTATATGCAACTTCACACCAAGTGACTTTATTGTAATAGTTAAGATGCAGCTATCTCAACCAACGGAAATATACCACCACCAAATATGAGATTTTAGATAAGTAATCGAACTTCGCCGAAAATTACAAGTTCGTAGGATAAAGAGTTTCTACAACAAAATGATCTACCACATTGATTACAGTTCCTCTCACCACATGTAGCCACTTTAAGAAAAGTGTTCTCTTCCGAATCACAAATTCTAGTCATCACACGCTTATATAAATCACTTTACTACTTTACTTGAGTCTGCAACAATTTCCAAACTGTTAGACCGAAATGTGCCTCCGCGCTAACAATCTCGTCCGGCGGCCAGAGACAGACTGACTTACTATTACTCAAAGATAATACATTGTTAACAAGCGTCGTCTGCTGCAGACACCTGGCGCAGACGCTTGTTATGTTACAAACTGTTTTCATATGCTTATGGAATTGATATTTAACCTCATAATATAATTTGTAAAAATCTTATTTCTTAATGGTTTTCCAATCATTACATGAAGTCTGTATGTGTTTAAATAGCCTTTAAACTCCAACCGAAATACCTATGGTATTCAAAAACTTGTGATGATGACATTCATTGAAGACGTATAGGATCAAGTAGGACAGTTTCAAAGAGTGCGTGATTCCTTACGCTGAAGGGCTGAGTCATGCATTACCATGGACGGCCATCACACTGCGGACCTGTTATTAATTCCGAAAGTAGGCGCTTTTGTCTTATTTTGATGCAAGCTATTACCTCCCAAAACATTTTACTTTTTTAAAAACAAAAAACAAAAAACAAAAAAAACTTGTATTATCCGGGATTACCTCTGACTGTCCATCAACGGTGGTGCTGTTTTTCGGTTCAGCGCTTGAAGAATTTTTCCGGTTTTGAGTTTAAGATATTGTCAAGAAAAGTTTGAACAGCCTTTAAGCTACACAGGTGTTACCTCAGTAAATATTCGCAACAGAATCAAAAAATGAGGATGTTTGTATTCACAAAATTGAGGTAATATTAAGAAACTAAACAAAGAAATAAATAATGCACCGTACAGTTTCTTACTCAGCTATTGCCTTAGCGATTTCCTCTGTACACAATACAGATATTTTGAGTTCAAACTTTGTCCTTGAATGGTTGATGTTTTCACTTTATTTATTGTCTTGTGTACCTCCTAAAACATTAATTAATATGTTGATAGTAACGGTCTACGGCTGGGCAGAGCTACATAATTATATAGCATCTTTGATGCAGAGATTGTTCAATTTGAAATGAGACGGTTGGTAGTCATATTTTTATCATTATTATTATTGTTATTTAACCAAAGTGTGAGCAACAGGGAAATTATTGATTATCCCTCCGTCATGCTTGGAACTGAAGTTGATTTGTTGATACGATATACAATAGAATAAACTTGTAATTCTAAATTTGTGTCTCCTTTAGCGTGGAAGTTAAATAAAACCAGATATAAATGTGTCACAGTTGATTGGAAATTTATTGGCATAGTTCAACAGCAAAAAATACACTGGTCAGCCAGAACATTATGACCATCTACCTAATAGCCGGTATGTCCGTCTTTGGCACAGATAACAGCGGCGACGCGTCTTGGCATGGAAGCCGAGATGTGTTCGATTGGGTTCAGATCTGGCGACTTGGGGGTTCAGCACATCAATTGCTACTCGCCACTGTGTTACTCGAACCAATCCATCACATTCTTGGCCTAGCGACATGGCGCAGTATCTTAATGAAAAATGTCACTGCCGTGGGGAAACATCGTCTTCATGGAAGGGTGTACCTAGTCTGGGACCAGTGTACGATACTTACTGGCCGTCATGGTGCCTTGCACGACCTCCATTTGATCCATGGATGCCCATGTGAATGTTGCCCAGAGCATAATTGAGCCGCCGCTAGCTTGTCTCCGTCCCGCAATACAGGGGTCAAGAAGCTGTTTCCCTGAAAACGAAAGATTCGCATCCTCCAATCGGTATCATGATGAAGGTATCGTTATTCATCATACCATGCAACGCTCTGCCATTGTGTCAACGTCCAATGACGATGGTCACGTGCCCAGTTCAGTCGTAGTTGCCGATGTCGTGGTGTTCACAGTATCACATGCATGGTTCGTCAGCTGCGGCTGCCCATTGTAAGGAGTGTTTGGTGCACTGCGTGTTCAAACACACTTGCACTTTGCCCAGCATTAAAGTCTGATGTTAGTTCCGCCACAGTTCGCCGCCTGTTCTGTTTTTTCCAGTCTGCCCAGCCTACGACGTCCGACATCTGTAATGAAGGATGGCCGCCCAACCCCTCGACGTTTGGACGTGGTTTCACCTTGATTTCGCATCTTGCTGAAGACTCTCACCACAGCACTCCTCGAATTACAGACAAGTCGTACAGTTTCTGAAATGCTCATGACGAGCCTCCGGGCCATCACAATCTGCTCTCGGTCAAACTCAGATAGATCACGCGTCTTCCCCATTATAAACACTGAGGACACGTTCACTGATACTACATGAGCCGTGTGTGTGTCTGACTAGCAGTCACTCCTCGTCAGGTGACGCTGCTACCGCCTGGACGGGTTTATATTGACAGTAGGTAAATAGTTATAATGTTCTGGCTGATCAGTGTATCTGAAATGGGAAGGTGCTAACTTTAACAGCTTTGGTTTTCAAGAATTTGTTTGCGTCCCATCCTTTCCCCTCTGTTAAACTCAAGAATACGAGAGGACTGTGGACAACTGCAGAGTGATCTAGATAGAATATGTAAACGGGCAGGTCAACATGGAATGAAGATAAATGCCAAGAAGATATAAAGATTGTTTATGATTATAGGGTGGAGTCAGAATTGCTTGTTAAAGTCTTGAAGTGTAAATATCTTGGCATAATGTTTGATAATAAACTCAACTGGGCAGAGAACATTGGGCTAGTCGTTGGAAAAGGTTACAAAATCCTGCATTTACTGGAGAGGGTGACGAGGGGATGTACCAGAGATGTTAGGGAAATCGGTTACAAAACTTCGGTCAGACCATAAATTGAATATGGTTATATAGTTTGGGACCCACAATTTGGGTATCTAATACAGAAGTTGGAGGGCTTGGAAAGTAGAGCAGCTAGATTTGTTGTGCAAATTATGTCAGGACCAAGTCAGTAACTGATATGATAAAGGTGCTGGATTGCAAGTCAATGGAAGACAGGAGGAGGGTGAAGAGAGTGCTGGGAATGTACAAGGCAAATGTTGGTGGTGCGGCTTGGAGAGATATTGGTCGAAGAATTAGGAAGAGTACATGGAAGGGAAAGATGACCATGAACGCAAACTGGCACTAGATTTCATGCATAAGAGAGTGGGAATATTTTCTTTTGTGTGTAAGGGTGTCAGGGATTAAAACAGATTACCGGGTGAAGTGATGAATAGTTCGCCGAAAACGCCGGAGAAATTTAAAATTTGAAAAACACAAAAGTGATGGGGCAGGAATTTAACACTAAAATTATATAAGATCATTTAAAAAATAAAATACGAAGGGAGTAATTAGATGACAGTGAATTGCCACCGGAACATGTGTTCCATTGAAATTAAATTAATAATTAATTAATTAAGAATAATGTGATACACCTATTATGCACCTATTATTATACTCTTATGGAGTCACTCATTTGTATGATTTTCTGTCACAGTATCAAAATCTAAACAACTTGCAATTGAGCTCTATTTCAGTTTTTGTTATCCGAAACGTGATGATGAAAATTAGAAAAAACAATGTAAGTAAACGTAATTATAGGGAGTTATTTTTTAATACAATCTTCATGGATATCAGATGCACAATTTCAAGGGTATCAAATGCAAGCAAGCAACCAGCCCAATCATAAATTTAGATTTTTTTTTAATTCCACTGTCTTTTGGCGGAAACCCATAAAAAAAATTTTTCTCTCACCCTTATTTCCTAAAATACTTCTTTCATAATTGACAGCTACACGTGCTATCCTATAGATTATAGGAAAATCTTTTTGGAGCTTACTGTTTTCACAAAAAGCAATGTTCTTCAATAGACAATTTTTTAAATAAAAAATAGAGAAATTCGTTAATCGATTGAGAAATATAAGGTAAAAAGACGTTTTATGGAAAGAAAAAGTTTCTTTACTGATTTTTTTTTTTTTTTTTTTCACTGGATACATACCTTTTAGTTCACAACATAGTGCGATTATTTGTATTCATGTAAGTGTAAGATGTGCTTCAGGCTGTAGATATCACAGGTCCCAGCGTCATTATATTTCTCAAAGTCTTTGTTGGAGAAAATGTAAATCACATGGACAGTCATGGAAACTGGAAATTGCAAGCGTAGAGTCGACTGCATTGCTGTAAAATAGGATACCGTTACAGATAATAGGCAGGAGGAAACATACATCTGCAATGACGAATTAAATTGCAGCATGAAGGCCACTTCTGTTGTCTTCCTTCTCAATCACCATGCATTTCTATCATTTTCGCCGTGTGATGAATGAAGCCCACATCAAAAGTGCCGTAGTATATATTTCAACAGAGAGGGTATTCAATCGTGGCTAATGAACTTTCTCTAAATGTCTAACAACTTAGACAGTCAGAAATGTGTTAAATCTATTTAAGTTAACCTTATTTAGGTCTCAGAATCACAACTAACCACTTACCTTTCTTCATTTTACATTGGTTTGATTGCCATGACGAAAGTACTGGCACCGAGCGTGGTGGGTAAGTGGTTAACGCTCTGGCCTCGCATTCGGGAGGACGCCGGTTCGAATCCCCTGCCGGGCATCCAGTTTTGCTTTTTCCATTGTTTCCCCAAATCACTCTAGGCGAATACCGGGATGCTTCCTTCGAAGGCCATGGCCAAATTCCTTCCATTTCCTTGTCCCCAGTCCCATCCCACATCTAATGACCTCGATGTTGACGAGACGTAAAGCCATAAGTAAAAAAAAAAAAAAAGTAATGAACAAATTTTCAATTAGGCACAGTCGTGGTATCAAAATTTGAAAAATTCAGAGAAATGCTGTGTGATTAATGCTAAACAATATCGTTTACATGCTTTGTCTGCGTAGATTTGTGTCTTTTGCAGATTAGGGAGATACATAATTTTTAGTATTTACTGTAACCATATTCTTCTTAATGGAAGTAAGCGTTTGGGAGAGACTGTGTTAACCTCTTCTAATCTCTCCTTCACGTGCTGCACTCTGTTCGGATCATACACTGCCGACTGAACTTTAACTTGAATAAGGAGTCACTCGCTGCTTAGCAATGGACTGCAAAAAGAGAGCGGAGGAACGGGGAGTGATCCAGGGCACCATTTAGCCCTTTTGGTTGAAATCGACCCCTAAAAGTTGATTAATCAGAAATTATCGCTAACATCACTGCATTAAATACCCAATGTGTATCCCGAGGCCATGTAATCTTCTCAAATTACATCTTGTTTGTTGATTTAAAAAATTTTGCCAGCATAATTGAATAAAAAACCAAATAGTCACGTGATTATTTTTACAATCAAGGAATATCTGTATCGGCTCCGACTCTAGCTCATTGAAAGTAGATAAGACATGGATTCTCATCTAGCAAGTCTCCTTGCCATGTCTATATTTCAGAGAATTTTGTTTATCGGACTTCTCTTTTTCATTGTTTGCCACAGTCACGCACCCTGTTCCTGGGAAGCCACTAATACACCGAGTCTCTGCTTAAGGCACGTACTGTAATTGGACACTGAGAATTCTTGAAAGGTTCCCAGGTGCCTTAAATCCATGCAACTGTGTGTTCTGTATGCACATCGATACCGTATAGTCCATTTACAGATGTGTCAAGTGAACGGCCCGGCGTACATTAATTCAAGAGAGGTGACAGTTCCTCAGTTCGTCTTCTCTTCCAAGAAAATCCCCCGGCAGCTGCCCATGTCTGACAGCAGGCATTGTCCCTCGCTCACAGACGTCCGCTTACGGAATAACATCTCTTAAGGTGGGTTCCCACGGCGCGTGGTTTTTAGAGGCCACGCCACATCAGCCGAAGTGTCTGGATCAGCACGCGCCACAGGCTAGCCCTCGCCACCTCACAGCCACCCTGACTAGTGTCGTTTCAGCTACCCGGGCGTTTGATCTCTACAGACTTAATGACGGAGAGAGGCGCGCAATCCCTGCTAGCACAGGTGAGACCTTTCCCACGCTCCGCTCTTGGTAGCTGGATTGGCCCGGCCCGCAAATGTGCGGGCCGTGGGAAGCTAGCTTTATGCGGACCACTCCGAATTTTTTTTTTTTATTGCTTTATGTCTCTCAACAGCGAGGTCTTTAGAGACGGGAAAGGATGGGAGGGGGGGCAAGGATGGAATGGAATTAGGCCATGGCCTTTTGAAGGAAGCATCCCGGCATTTGCCTGGAGTGATTTGGGAAACCATGGAAAACAAATCTGGATTCCCGGACGGGGATTCGAACCGCCGTCCTCCCGAATGCGAGGCGAGAACGCTAACCGTTACACCGCCACGCTCGGTACTCCGTAATGAATAAAATAATTGTGATGTCAGCATAACATTACAATACGTAATCAAAATTACCAGTCTCTTGACGTAATTATCGATGAAGTTTCTTATGGTACACGAAAATCACAATTTACTGTTGTTGCTATTTTTGTTGGTCTGGATTTCTCATCTGTGAAATGTTGTGGACATCGGACCCAGAAGAATTAATTTTCTTTTCTCCCGTTGTCCCTAGAAAAATATATGGTAGTAGGTTTTTTCATGATTAAGAACTTTTTTTTACGACAAACTCTGGTATAACACATGGATTTGCTTCTATAAATTTTAATGCATTCCGTTAAATAATTCAAGACGTAGAGTGCTTAAATAAGAGAAAATAATAACTTAATTAGAGAAATAAAACGCAAGTGACTTAACTATTACACTACAGGAATTCTCGACTTCAAGTCAGAATTTGACACCAGCATAGTAATGCAATATCTCAAATGAGGTGGCTTGGTTGTAGTTATTGTTTCGACGAACCTACTACGCTTTCGTAGTAGGGAAGAGGCGATACTTCCACGTGGCTTGACCCAGGAGGCTGATATGGAGGTCCTCGCCGGTTTACCAACGTATTTGAGCGAAATAAAATAGCTCTTGCGGACCAAACACATAGTAGCGTCTGTTCTCCAGGATAGAAACTGCTACAAATGGACCACTGCCTTGTGGTTAGAGAAAGGATTTCTAAAGCTAGGGCAGCAAGTGACAGAATAGGGGCTCTGTGACTCACAACTTCCGTTCTATTTCTGTTTTTTTTTTTTTTTTTTTTTTTTTAGGAACTTCATGAATTGACATGATGGAAAGTCTCCAATGAAAACTACTCAATATGGTTCCCACAAATGGAAACGCCTCACAACCATGTGTGGTGCACCAAGGCCATTGGATTCAGAATAGCCTGGAACATCATGTGACAAAAAGTTGGAGCTTCGTAGACCCCCAAAGTGAAAATGAGACCTAAGCAAATCATTTGATTGGAACATTAAATATCAATACACTCCTTCAAACAAGAAAGCTAAAAGAATTGTCAAACACACTGGAAGAACTTATTCTGACGGTTCAAGAAACCAGATACCAAAGTGGTCACGCATTTGAATCTGGTGGCGTAGAGCCTGGAAGAAATAGTATTCTAATCAGACAACGGAAAAATATAATGAGGTTCGCCAGCAAATCTGAAATGAGGATCGCAAAGGAACAGTCTTTGTGGTTAAGAAAAGTATAGTAGACTCAATTATAAACATTACCGCACCGTCAAACAGACTTTCATTCCTGTCATTCAGGTCAGGAAATAAAGCTTACACGATCATAAATGCCCACGCCCCCGTAAACCAGGACAATAAAAGTAACAAAACATCAAAGATTACCCAGCGAAATGTGAGATTTTGGTTGGAGAATTCAGTGCCCAGAGAGAGAGAAAGAAAGTATAAAGTGATAGTAGATGAATATTCAGTACAGAAGAGAACTATTAGAACGATTAATAAACTTCTGCACTCAATTCAATCTAAAACTCATGTCTACATATTTCATAGCCTTCTCGACCGAAAAGAAGACATGGATCTCTCACAACCCATTGTTAGTACAATGTGAGATAGATTTTGTTGTAATAACAACCCATAATAGAGAAGAGATCATGAACGTCAATGATAGTACGTATTTAAACTACGACTTAGATCATAAACTCACTGAACTTAAATCTAAATTTCAGCCTTGTAATGTCCGATCTAGAGTAAAGAAGAAATCGTTCATATACCAGTTCTTATGGAAGATAGGAAAATTTACCAGGAAAACTTATCAAAATTGAAAATTAACACATGAGAAGAAATCAACGAATCACTTAAGAGCAGTGTAAAACTTAGGGGAAGAGAAAAGGAAACGAAAGCACTGATGGTGGAATAAGAAGTTTGATGACATTTTGAATGAGAGCATAGAGCCTCGAAGAAATAGTATTCCAGTCAGGCCAAGGAAAAATAGAATGAGTTTCGCTAGCAAAGGAAAACTACTGCAAAGATCACAAGAAGAGAAAAGTGAAGAACAGATTGAAAGATATCGAAGAACAGGAAAAATTATGTAAGGCTAATTTAAGGAAGAATTACATCAATACCCGCTTTCAAATCTTTGTTTTAAAAGAAAGGATGGAACTCTAGCGTTGAATAATAAAGAGAAGTGTTAACTTTCGGTCAGTTATTTCGAAACCCTTCTAAGCAACGAGAAACCGTTGGAGAGATTAGAATTCCAACAACCACCTAAAACAAACTTAAGAGTCAAATTCTCCAAGCCTTGAAGAAATAAAACAAATCATTAATGAGCTCGAGAACAACAAAGCACCAGTAGATGATGGAATAGTAATAGAAATGTGGAAAATTTGAGGTAATAAAACAATATAAAATTTTCTTCGACGGCTGGGTGATACAAGGGAAAAAAGAAGAGATCCCGAGAGACTGGAAATGCGCCCTTACACATACACCTCTTAAAAAGCGAGACCAGACTGACCCTAATAATTACAGAGGGATCTAACGCCTATCTCCTGCGAAATACTCTGATAAAAATAGTGGAAAACCAGACAGACCATCAAATAGGAGAATACCCATGATAATTCCGAAAGGGAAGATCTTCTGTGGAACAATCTTAAAAGTATTCTGAGAATAAGAGTTATAAGAGGTAGATTGATTATAAAAAGTATATGAATCAATTTATACTAAGACACTTTTCAGAGTTTTGAAAGAATTTGGAATAGATAAGGAGACTAAAGTGATTATTCAGCAAACACTGATAAGAATTATTTCTTAAGTTATGTTTCTTGGTGAAGTTTCAGACACTTTAGAGACACGGGCAGAAGTCAGGCAAGGATATGGTCTGTCTCCCATCTTACTTTACATCATATTGCAAAAAATAATGAGAACATGGAAGAATTCAACAAAAGAAGAAGGTAAGTTTAGGTCAAAGCAAGCAGGGTCTAAAGATGGAATTTCTTGCTTTTACTAATGATCTGGCATTACCAGAAGAAAATAAAAGAAGATAAAAAAAAAATAGGAAAAATTGAATCAGATTACAGAAAAAGCAGGACTGAATTGGTCCAATCCCATGGGCTAGATAAGGAAACGAATGAAACAACAGATAGAAAGAAGGAACTTGCATATAGACTAACGCAAAACGGATACAACAAGAAAGTGGTATCCTAAAAAGCGAAGATTAGACGTTATACAACAGTTGTCAACACAAAGCCAATGTTCAGATCAGAATGCCTGCTATTGAATAAGAAACTGTAGGTTGAGGAGTTAAGGTAAAAACAGAGTAAAATAGTAAGGAAATTCATAAGACCAATGAAGAGCAGAGGAAATATAAAGCTCTTTATAGGTACGCAGAGGAAATTACAGATACAAGGCTGAAATTTTGTGTACACCTTATGAGAATGAGTGTAGGTTGCCAAAAAGAATTTTCAACTACATCACTAAATTAAAGGTGACAGCAAAATTTGTTGAGGAGACGAGAAAATAAATGGAAACTGTTGGAATCCGTTTAGATGAGACACAGAATTGAACAATGTTTGAACCTAAAATTGATAGAAAAGCTACTTTTGGAAAATGTTTTTAAATTGCCTATGGATAGACATTATTCACCGTGTACTATTTAATTTTTACGAAAGTGCTTATTTTACGTAAAATTAAAAGTTAAAATTGAGAGTATTTAAAAGCCAGCCAAAACGCTCCTTTGCTGCCTGGTGCGGGCCAACGATACTCGTGACGTCACGTGCTAACAAGTGCTCTTACTAGATAAATAACGTCTGGTTTGTTTCTTTGAATTTGTGTATAAATTGTTGGAAATATAGTATATAAACAGTGTGTAGCACAGAAATCTACAAGCACACCAATAAAAACTTAAAAAAAAAAAAAACCGCAAGCGTTCCCACAATATATGAAATACGAAATAAGTCACTGCAACTTGCTCGTAGAAACACAGACGAAAATGTAACAAAGTCACTTATCATTTTTTGTGTAGCTCATTTACACTTTAATTTAATAGAGTTAGATGTAACATCATTTAAAGCAAGTACCAGCAAGGTTATGCTTCTTAGTTTCGATCCTCGCTTCGGAATATATTTTATTTGTTTTCTTTGGGCGTTTACTTTGAGTACTAGTTATTGTTGGATGCATCGCTTATTCATTTTTTCCCGAAAATCTACCAAAACATCAATATGGTCTTTTTTTTACGAAGGCTTCACAACATAATCTAGTTACAAACATTTGAAATATAACCGAAGAAGACTTCAAAAAGGGAATTTGACGTTACTTGCACATCAAAAAAGTTAAGAAAAAACCCAGAAAATTACTTGCACATTAAAAGTACCGCCTAAATAGACGCATTTACGTCAGAAAGTGTTGTATCGTCACGTAAACATTTCAACAAAAGTGGCTCAAAGCGTCCCGAAACTGTTGCAAGATTAGCGTGAAATTTCTGCAAATGATGTTACTTTTAAAATAAATTTCCATTATACCCCGCCGTGTACCTGCATTTTTTGCATGATAATGTATCTCTGGTAAGTTTAAAAATTAAAAGATGAAGGATAATATTTCATAATAGTTTTCTTGTATGGCAGCAATTTATGTTTCAAACTTTTGCATGACGCTTAACAACCAAAATTTATGAATTCTTAGAATAAAAACATGATTCTGTAGTGCAATAAACAAACACGAAAAAAAAAAAATTACACAAACAAATACTACCCCAACCAAGGTTCGAACCTAGGATCTTCTCAACTGTGTTAGCACTCATTAACAACGCAGCTACCCTAACACTACTTTTTAGTTTATTGTCTTCATATTAATATGGAACACGTAAACAACACAGGTTCCTCGTATGAGGTGAAGTGACACGTGGGTGGTAAATAAATAAACAAACAATAAATACAGTTTCGTTGACAAAAAATTATCATTTATCTGTAATATTTTATCTGCAATTAAGAAAAATGGTCCACAAGATCCAGTTATTTGTTTGTATTTCGTACACTACAGCTTGCATTTTTCTCGTCAATATCTCCTAATACAACTAATTTAATTTATAGTTTTAATCATTTTTATGAACGCTATCTGTTAATCTCTAACTTAACTAGCTCAATTTAAATGTAAATGATTCTCAAAATGAAGTTGTTACATTTTTAAGCTCCGCAGAATAAAAGGCCGGTTGTGTTGTTTTCACAGCTAGCCCAACAAATAAGGCGTCTATTTTCGGTATTTTTCCAGTTTAGACTTTTACAAAACTGTTCCTCATTTTGAATCCAAATCGAAATTTCATAAATATCAAGAAATAACCAGCATCAAACTATAATAATGGTTGAAAACTTGGATAATAAGAAACGCTCTATTCGTAGCCGCAGCGCTTACAGGCACGTGAGGTTACTAAAGTGACCACCAATGCTGGAGCGTTTTCTTTCACAACGGTAAGAAAAATTTAATTTTTGCTTATTTTTTTTTTTTTTAAATGATACACCTTTCTTTCCAAACGTCAAAAAAAACAAAAAAAAACCTAGCTTCCTGAAGCATTAATCTAGGGGAATGACTACAATTTATATTATTTTTTCAATACTGTCAAATAGCCTATTCAAGGGGTTCTAGGAATATACTACATAATTTCCTTAGCTCACTCACTCACCTCTACAGCTATTGGCTGGAGAACGATGTCACGTGTCAGCCTTCACTCGCAAATTAACAGCTACCAGAGATATCATTAGTAGAAAATCAAGGTCATGTCCACAATTTAACAGCTAAGCAACTGCTACCAAATTAATTACCATGATACATTCATTAAGTTTTCTTAGCGAGTCAAAGTTAAAACAATATAGATATACGACTGAAAAAACGTAGAAATGTTTTCAGTAACATATTGCTAATGAAACCAACATAAAAAAACTTAAATTACTCATAGTCTCTGCTGTAACCACGAATGACAATTGTCATTCCAATCTAGGCTAAATTTTAATTTGATTATAAAACTTTCGATAATGTTGTTGCTTGACCAAAATTTATACATTACGATTTACTTAATTTTTCTTTATTTGAAGGTTTATTTAGCCTTTTTACGTACTTTACTGACCACTTTTGTTAATGGTCTTCGTTCATGTTCGCTGTACGTGAGTTATTAGGTTGTTTACAGTGGACATCAGACCAAATATGGTACCGAATCGAGTATTCTGTCAACTCATTTCTTCGGAGTTGATCAACTGTTTAATAATCTGGAATCTGTTTAGGTTCTCTGGTCGTTACAAACACTATGACCATAGATAACATTATGAATGCCCGGCCTCAATAAAAAAAAAATATGATGCTTTCAAGGCAAACAGGAATTATTTAAAAATTGCAGAGTGAACTTTAAGGGTCAAATACAAATCAAGTTTGTATTTAAGCAAGTTGAAACAATTATACGATAGCGCTATGGTCCCTGTCAGTGTTTAATACCCACGTCTATTGATACTTCTGAGTTTTCAAGTTCAAGAGATTTCATTCCTTCGGAAATTGGTTAAGCCTTCTCGGAAGGCACTGCTTTGTAAGCCTTGCCAATGAGCGTGTCACCGTGCATACAGAGTGCGCCGATAGTTCTGTATTACGGTCTTTTAAGATCTATAAAATCTATAATCAAACAAAATATGAGCTTTATTTCAATCGTTGGTTCACCCGAATGGTTGAAAGGAAACAATTCACAATTATTAACAATTCTGTAATGCATTATTACTATACTACACGCTCAAGGTTTAACAGTATAAGGAAAACTCAACATATAGAAAAAACTAGCAAACATCCTTAGATATTTGAACAAAATCCGTAAATCTTAATTATCTTAATTATTTTATAAAAATCCGTAGATCAACGGATAAATCTGTAGAAGTAACAGCAACGTCAAGGATTATGGAATACAGGTTAAATATTAAATTGCCTTTAGAGAAAATATAATTCCTTCTTTATTCAAAAGGTGACTATTAACGACTGCGAGATTGAATGAATATGTATTGTTTCACATAACCATGTAACAGCTGTATTTGTTGACTGCATATCAAGAGAACTTGAATGGATAGGACGCAAATGTAATATTAGTCCAGTAACGGGGTAGTTCTCACTTGCATCACATCACGTAGAAGATTTTTTTTTCTTATCTTGTATATATTGGTGAGTGTATGCAGAAACCAAGTTTTCGACCTCCAACACCCTCGGCACAATTTTCTATGGCCAAAAAACATCAAAATTTGGGTACTTTTTTCAGTTTTTCGTCTATAACTCCTTCCTGATAAGTCCTATCAAGAAATATTCTATTTTCAATTTGAAAGAGGACAAAATTTCCTACAACTTTTGTATTACAAACTTTTTTCTAAACTCAAAATTAAGTGACCTACAGTTCTTTGAAAATCAGCCAAATTTCACATTTTTCCTAAAAGTTGGGTTTTTACCTACTTTGCAGCTCAAAATGACCTGAAACCCCTGTATATATAACCGATATATATGTATTTCTGTATGACAAAGTATATATATGTAGTATACTTTGATTACTGATGGTCCATTCAATAATCATATAGCATTGTTGGCCGGGAGATCCCGAAGGATTGTTCGGCCGCCAGGTTACAGTGTTATGGATAGGCCGCGCAGTGCGCTTCTTGTGGCTATCTAACCTGACCAAGTACTAGTACCGCATATAGGGAAGCTACAGCTTAAGGTGGAATCCAAACCACAGAATCGTTCTGGCTTACTTCATATTACACAGCAAGCTGTGGCAGAGGTAAAGGTCGGGTTAATGGCCTTTGAAAATCATTGCTGAGACCGGGATTTCGATCTCCAGTCAGACGCCTTGAGCTACCAGATCGCTCTATTACTGAAGATAATAGAGCGAACAACAATGCATAATGTTATGACGCAAAGTTATAAAGTCATAATAATTTCGAAATAAGTTAAAAAAATGGTCATAAATAAATTTCTTTTCCGTTTGGATTGTCCCGGCTTATCAATGAATTGTGTCTCTTTCATCCATTGCATCAGGAACAGCTTCCTCGACGTCGAAGAAATCTTCCTCTCCTTCATCTACTACATTGCAGGAACGCTTTCACGAGGCAGGCGAGAGCAATTTTTGCAAGCAGCTGAACAATGCAGTCCTGATTAGCGACAGCCGCATGGAGGAGAACAAGGTTTCTGGAAGGAATATGATACAACCTTCGAAGTAAACTAAAGTGCATCGTCTTTTATTATTGTTTTTTTTTATGACTTTACGCCTCGTCGACGTCGAGTTCATTAGTGCACGATGGGACTGGGGACAAGGAACGTGAAGGATTTCGGCCATGGCCTTTTGAAGGAAGCATCCCGGCATTCGGCTGGAGTGATTTGAGGAAACCATGGAAAACCCAAATCTGGATGCTTGGACGGGAATTCGAACCGACGTCCTCCTGAATGCATTTATTATTGTAACTGTAATAAGACTGGACGAGCCTTTCCTTCATCCTCACGGCAATGAGTACGTTTCTCGACCCAACCAACCTTTACTTGGTGGTACGTGCATATTGAGTGAAACGTTGCCGCATCTGATTTTGGTGGCAACCATGCTAGTCTGAATGCATTTTTTGGGCAGATTTCTTAATCATTTCATATCTGAGCCTTCCAATGTTCCACAAGCAATTTTTCCGTACCGTTCCAAGATGATCTGTTCCCCTGCGTGTTCTCCAAATGTTCTCTAGAGGCTAGAGTTCTGAGAAGTTAGCATGCATGTTACTTTCAGATATGGTTGGTATTGAATCATGCAGTAGAAGTTTTCTTTCCCATAACCGAAATATGCTGATATTGTATCACATCCAGCAAATGCATGGATGAAGAGGATGTGTGTGGGTTCAAACTCGTGGTACCAAAGCCCAATAGCAAAATGACAAAGCCAATATACTCACTTAGAATCATCACACTGTCGAATTTTGCTGCTTGGGAAATTGCTGCGTCAACGATCAATCCAGCAGCATCTTGTTTTGCCTGTTGATCTTGGATGCCTCCTTTTTCAGTTTTTGCATTAGTATCAACATTACACAGTTCTTGCTGCTCTCATTTACTGCGTCACTGTAGCACTTGTTTCCTCACTGAAAATGATGCCTGCTGAAGTATCTGATGTTTTCAAACTACAAATCATTTCAGATGACTTTATTCCTCTATGCGCAGCATAACTTCGGTATCTGTCAAATATAACTGTGATGTTGGATCTATAGTTCGTTGTCAAATAGGCTTCATATTTTCCACAGAAGCAGCCAAGGTATTTACTACTATGCGACATAACCTTATGCAGGAGGAATCATCCGTGCATAGCAAAAAATTTTGTGTTGGGTGTTGTATCTTGAAGAGATTTAAATGCTTCATATAGCGACAATTTTTTTCCATTGTTGTACGGAACAAATTCAAATGGAACACATTGTTTCAATCCATTAAAACGGAAAAGAAATGGATTTATGACTAATTTTTGACTTATTATGACTTAATTTTGACTGCATAAATAAACTTTGTGCCATAACATTATGTTTTCAGTTTTGCAAATCCGTTTTTCAAACTGGTACAAATACTATTAGGTAATAGAACGAAATGGTAGCTCAGTGGTTAAGGTATCTGACTGAAGATCGAAATCCCGTTCTCAGCAGTAATTTTCAAAGGCCATTAACCCGAGCTTTACCTATGCCACAGCTTGCTGTGTAATATGGAGAAAGCCAGAACGATTCTGTGGTTTTAATTCCACCTTAAGCTGTAGGTTCTCTATATGCGGTACTAGTACTTGGTCAGGTTAGATAGCCACAAGAAGCGCACTGCGCGGCCTATCCATAACACTGTAACCTGGCGGCCGAACAGTCCTTCGGGATATCCCGGCCAACAATGCTATATGATTATTGAATGGACCATCAGTAATCAAAGTATACTACATATATATACTATGTCATACAGAAATATATATATATCGGTTATATATACAGGGGTTTCAGGTCATTTTAAGTTGCAAAGTAGGTAAAAACCCAACTTTTAGGAAAAGTATGAAATTTGGCTGATTTTCGAAGAACTGTAGCTCGCTTAATTTTGAGTTTAGAAAAAGTTTGTAATACAAAAGTTGTAGGAAATTTTGTCCTCTTTCAAATTGAAAATAGAATATTTCTTCATAGGACTTATCAGGAAGGAGTTATAGACGAAAAACTGAAAAAAGTACCCAAATTTTGATGTTTTTTGGCCATAGAAAATTGTGCCGAGGGTGTTGGAGGTCGAAAACTTGGTTTCTGCATACTCTCACCAATATATACAAGATAAGAAAAAAAAATCTTCTACGTGATGTGATGTTTGTGAGACCCCCTTTTTACGACCCCGTTACTGGACTATATATCCTTCCAGTCAATTGTAGTCAGTCGTTCTTCAACACATAACCGCAAAAAAATGTTCTGGTGTCTGTAGCATCTAAAACAAAGCGCACTTTCCTCCATAAAAGTGAAGATTAACACATAGTATTCAATTTTCACCCATTGATCTAGATGAGTTTTGTTGGCTGCCCAAGGTGATGGTAAACACCACTATAACGGATCCCATATCAGCAGCTGTGATGGAATCGACTGCTGTTTAGGTGGGATTATAAACACAACGCTCCATTTTGTTAACACTGCAGGGAATGCAGCAAAGACAAGTTCAAGGTTTGAAGAAATCATACGCCTCCAATACCAAGCTCAGAATCAGCTGTCATCTGACGGTGATAAAACACGAAGGGCACACACGTCTGAGAAGTTGTCGTCTATTGAAATCGACGAATCTTTGCTCAGTTAATTGGGGGAGGCTACCACACAAACAAACAACGCTGTTCCGAACACGGCGAGTGATGCCGATGGCAAACGTAATGACACAAAACACGAACAAAATGATGTTGGTTCGACTGTCGTTTTCGCTGAAAGCAGAAGCAAAAGTATTGGCATTGGGGAGAATGCTGCGGTAGGTAGTTAGGAACCTAACTTGAAACATGATTAACACTTTATAATCCGGTCGTAACCGGTTGGGAACTAATGACTATAAAGTCTACGCGCTATGAATTATACCCTCACGAAAACAAAAATAAATTGTGAATGGGTTAAAAATACGACTACCCCAACGCAGGTAGCTAACTTGGTGAAATGTAAAGTCTTCGGGGTCAATAATATGGAAGCATATATGTCATTGTTTAACGTTATTACCAAGCGTGATGTGTGAGCGGTAACGCTCTGGCCTCGCATTGCGGAGAACGCGTGTTCGAATCCCCCTCCGACCATCCAGATTTGGGCTTTCCATGGTTTCCTCGAATCATTTCAGGCGAATGCGGGGATGGTTCCTTCCAAAGGTCCTTCCCGTTCCTTGCTTCTGTCCTACCCGCCTCTAATGACCTCGACTTTAACTAGATGTAAAACTAAAAAAAAAACTTTATCAGGGAGAGTCAGTTTTTTACGTAAATACGACACTTTCAGAAGACAAAAAAATGCTGTTGTAAAATGTTCTGTGCCTGTAATTTTTGTAACGCTTTTATAAATATAGGGTGTTCACAAAGTACTGCTACAATTACAGTAAAAAAACCTCGATAACTTCATGAGATTGAGATATACTGCTTTTTGTAACATGTTTCACATATCTGAAAGGTTTCTTTAGGCCTATGAATTTCATCTTACGCAAGTTTTGCAGGAAAATGACCTTCCTGCTCGTGTGAATTTGTTGCTTCCGTGCTGGTTTCAGTCGAAGACAACAATGAGTATCTGGGGAGGGTGATGTTCTCTGATTAAGCCACTTCCTTTATGTCTGGATAGGTTAACCACTACATCGTTGTGGGAGATGGGGTTCTGATAATTCGTAAAATGTTCGTGGTGTCCCAAAGTCAACGTTTGTTATTCTCTAATGCATTATAGAGTAATCATCCCGTTTATCTTTGCTTAGAAGACGATTACAAGGGCAATTTACTGCTACAATATTCTTAAGTACCTACTCCCTTAAGTGTTGGAACGGCAGCCGATCGTAATGTGACGTACCTGCTCAATAGTTTGAATAGCCATTTTTCTTCGAGATGGAGTGGTCGTGATGGTCCAATCGCCTGGCCACCGCGCTCCTCCGGTATACCCCTTTAGATTTTTCCTGTGGGGGTACGTTAAGGATAGTGTCAACGAAATCCCTGTTCCATATCTTAAGACACTTCGTACACGAAAAGTTGCTGTTGTTCCAGCGGTCGAAGTTGCTATGCTACAGCGTGTGCGTTTGGATCTGGAATATCGTCTCGACATTCTGAGAGCAACTAAAGGGCCACAGCTGGAAGTGGAGAGAATATAAAAATAATTTTGAGAGATGCAGAACATGCTGCAAAAACCAGATGTCTATGTCTCATAAAACTTAAGAGGTATTTTTCACTGTATCATAGGTGAACTTTCCGGACACCCTGTATAATTGAGTGTTCTCGGTAGCCACGAAGTCACAAAACCATCCCAAGGATGTGTATGTTCAGTTTGTTAGATGCCCAGATGCACATTTTTTTTCAGTGTCTCCTTTACTGACACATTAGAAACAATGTAACATTAAATCTAATGGCAATGGACGTAGTGCTTTACAGAGTAATAATATGTGTGCATGCACGAGCAGTTCACTCATCTGTGGATAACTCTTATTAACCGCTCGGTGTCTCAAATTTGTAGAACAGTTAGAGCCTTAAAAAACTGTAACCGTTGTGTTTATAGCAACACATATATTCTACCTCTGCTGTTAAGCAACTTTTTTAGGAACTTTAATTGCCTATGTGACTAAGGTTACCGACAGCAGGGCTGCACAACATCCGTAAAGCACATTCTTCCCCCCTCCCCTCCCCCTTTTTCCATTTGTCCAAACCAATGTTATGAGGAGGTTTGTGTCCTAGGCCGTTTGATTTCCTACTCGTCCAAGGAAAACTTAGAGGATTTATCCGGAGTACCTAGCGATCACAAACCCCGTATCTAGCGGTATTCTAGAGGAAGCAGAGCATGAGATGTGAGGTATGGTGGTGACTTTTAGCACATGGAGCTTTCGGAGACATTTGGGTTTTCACCCCTAATTCACCTAACCTCACATATCAAATTTCTACCACCCACCGAATCAACCACCCCAAAAGTATTACTATTTGCTGCAGAAGGGATTCTCCATAGAGAAACGTGAAGATATTTTTGGTTATAATCAAGTCCTAATTACGAGAGCCATGTAAGAAATCTGGATGACCTGAGGTGATTCGAACCTGCGACCTCCAGAATGTGACACCAGACCGAGCGTGGTGGGTGAGCGGTAAGGCTCTGACCTCGCACTCGGGAGGACGCCGGTTCGAATCCCCGTCCGGGCAAACAGATCTGGGTTTTCCATGGTTTTCCCAAATCACTCCAGGTGAATTCCTGGATGCTTCTTACAAAAGGTCATGGCCGAATTCCTTCCCCAGTCCCATCCCGCCTCTAATGACCTCGACGTCGACGAGGCGTAAATCAACAAGTAAAAAACAATGTATATATATATATATATATATATATATATATATATATATACATATATATAAATAATCTCTGGCTGTTCCATTTTTTAAAATTCTATTTGCTTATGGCTTTACGCCTCGTGGACGTCGAGGTCATTAGAGGCGGGATAGAATTGGGGCCAAGGAACGGGAAGGAATTTCGTCATGGCCTTTTGAAGGAAGCATCCTGTCATTCGCCTGAAGAGATTTGGGGAAACCATGAAAGACCAAACTGTGGATGCCCGGTGATTCGAACTCATGACCTCCCGACGGCGAGGACAGAGCGTTACCGCTCACCCACCACGCTCGTTCCGGCTGTTCCAAATGCTGATCTCTTCTGAACTTTTGATTATACTTTTTCCCAATTTAATGGAAAATCAACTGGATACCCTGAACGTAATGAGAATATAATTCTCATTACAATTGACATACACAGAACAACTTCGCTTTTATGCATCTGAAGTAAAGCGAACTCACTTTTAAGATACGAATGTGATGATGGCGTGGCTAACAACGATGGAAATTTATTTTACGTGTGATCAATGTAAAATTTACTGGACATCTCCGAAACATCAGTGAATCATATACTTTCATTTTTGGAGTGCTGATACTGTTTCCTGGTACGAAATATGCAGATTTCACTCATACCCACAGACCACAATTGCAGTGAAATGTGATACTTATCCAGGAATTTCCGGCAAAGCCGGTTGAGCCTAATCGAACGGACAGCAAGTGATGAATCACCGATTTAAAGACACGGCTGAAACGCTGCAGGTAAGGCAACATAATCGTGCTGGCCTTAATAAGAATTCCCGGAATATTGCAAAACATAGGAATAATCATTTGATAACAACCGTCTAGAACTCCTCTGCTAAATTTCTAACGCTTACTATATTAATTACGTTCCGATGGTCTAATGATGCGACCAACTTTCTTACACACCAGTTTTATTTAATATTACAACTTTCGTATTGCTTAGAAAATGAACCTTTTTGGCTGTATAAAATTAATTTTTACCATAGGCACAGAAACTATAAAAACTTAAGTACTGATCTTGTAGTATAGTAATATTCTTATCACTTAAATCGCATGGGGCCCACCTTGAACATATTTCCGGCCCGGGAGATTCATCGACACTTTTACAAAATATACTTATTTTATAATGGCCAAAGCAGTGAAAAACCCATGTATTAAAAAACATACATTATTTGTGCATCCATACATTAAAAAATTAATTGCAGAAATTATGAGAAACATATTAACTTTGATTTTAAAAAAATATTCTTGAGAATGTATGACAGATATTGTTAGTATCATTATTATTGTATTATTTTTCTTTACATCTACATATATACTCTGCAATTCACAAAATTGTGGGTGGCAGAGTGTGCTCAGCACCAAAGCTAATCTCTTTGTTGTGCATTCCAATCCCTAATGGTACGAGGGAAAAAAGAATTCATATAAGAATCAGTCCGGCACCTTATTTCTCTAATTTTATCTTTCCTGTCTTTACACGTAAGAATAATAATAAATACAAAAATAACAACTCATTATGTTTCAATTTTTCACTAAAAAAAATAAAATGTTTGTAGTGGATCTAAATCTAATATGGGGATATATAATTTTATATGTGGTCCGCGGAGTTTTCATGCATTTCCAAATTGGCCCGAAAGATCATTGGCCACGCCTGCTTTAAAATAACCACCAATTGAGTAAACGCTTGAATTTTATGTTTGTAATATGTCATGAGCTTGCTTCAGGGAATACATCGTTAGGACACAATGTTGTCTGGCGATTGACATAGAGTTAGCAATCTAGGACCCGGAGATACAAGAAATTTTGATCTGGGATCTGGCTAGCGCTGTAGTACGGGTGAGTCCTGGGTTAAGCCACAAACCTCTCCGCAGTGCGTATGAAGCAAAGTGAAAGTAAATGTATGTAGCGTCATGGACATGAATCGGCTTGTGTACTGACTACTCTAACCTAACTTCATTATGCTAATGGGTAAAGGGGATTCTGAACCACGGGTGACCCTACCCTACACCATAGAGCAAAACTTTGTCAGATTTGATGGTCGGATTAAGAGCTAGTAAAAATTCCCAGCAGAGACCTTTCGGTCCTTAACCAGGCATCTTATTCAACTGAGCCACCAAACTGTCCTTGCGTATTGAGTGGCGGCATACAACACTGTTGATTCATTGGTGAGAAGTGGACGTAAAACATGACGATCCCCTCGTATTCTTCGGAAGAGTAGATCTGTTTTGGCCGGCACAAGTTTCACCTTTGCCCTTCCTTGACACTATAAACAAACAACCAGAGGCGGATCCAGGATTTTGGTTTGGGGAGGGGAAGCTTGACTTGAGCGAGTGTAGGCTTTGTAGGAGGAGGTTGGCGACAGAAAATCTCATATCAACATTGCCGCCCTTATAAGAACAGTAGAGCTGGGAAAAAAAACCTCAAAATTACGATATCGTCCGGGGTGACCTAGATGTTTTTGGGAAGACGCTTGAGCCGCTTAGCCCCCCCTCCCTTAAATCCACCCCTGCAAACAACATTATAATCCTCAAGGTGGTCATCTACCCGCATTCAACAACACTTGGACATGCGGGCCAGGGAGCTACAGGTTACACCTCTAACAAACACTATCTTACTGTGGTAGATTGGAACCAATTTTTGTGGACCAAACAGAATAACGCATGAGCACTTCGTGGTTAGGATTCCATGTTAAGCTGTAGATTCCTTGTAGATGGTTTAATTTAACCAATGCCGTCACTTGAACATTAAGACTACTCATATCGCTATTATCGTCCTTGTTGATGGAGCTCATGTAATTTAAGGATTATCACCACATTCGTCAAGGCGATTATGGAAGATAATTTAAGAATCAAAATGACCTTGAACTCATACAACTCTTACCATAGTATGTCTGTCGGTCAAACTGGTCATAGGTTTAATTCCTATTATTAATTTAACAATTTCTTTAATAATGCTTCAGGTTATGACGATATCCTTATCTCTCTCTATATATATATATATAACTTGGCAGCAAATATCTTTTGAAGGTTCCTAGAGTTGCCATTATATCAAATAGTCTTAAATATCAGGAGAGCAGTATTGTACAGGTCATATTAGACCACAGCAATTCTTGAAGTTAATACGGTAATATTATCCAAGTTAGTCAGCACGCCACTTGGGCTTGAAAAAGGTCTGGAATTTTTGATAGCTAGTGCTGAGCCAGAAATGAACAATATTAAAAATGTGTTTACTCACTGACCCGGCAGTAGCTCTGGCCGGGAGTTAACTAACCCAGCCTGTGTGACGTCACGACCGAGGCTACCTTATAGCTACGGATTACTACCAGTATATGGTATTACCCTAATCTACCGCCCGACCGTCATCTGTCTTGGCCTGAGCCAATGTAGAGTCTAAACGTTCCAGGACGCTGGTGTCCTCTGACTTTTTCTGTTTAGGGTTTTGCGAGTTTACTGTCTTAGTCGAGTCTTGTCTTTGTTATCATCGTATGTGTGTGTGTTTTTTTAGTATCTTTAGTTTCTTGTCAGGGTCAGTTTCGGCATCGTAAGTTTCTTGTCCTAGGTTATTTATTAGCTGATGGGAGGAAGCTTGTGCCTGGTTATAGAATTTTGCGGACTTGTCTTTAATATAGTCTGTCATTTTGTGTATATCTAAGTCGTGATGTATCTGTGCGTTTGTCACATACCGGGGGGCGTCAGTTATGGTTCTGAGATATTTGTTTTGAACAGTTTGGATTTTTTTTTTTCAGTTGTCTGTCTGTTGCCATGCTATATACTTCTGACCCATACAATAGTGCTGGTCGGACTATTGCCTTATAGATCTGGATTTTGGTTTTAGTTTGTTGTTGCTTTCCGTTGAGAAGCGGGTAAAGTTTGGTGAGCCTGGCTGTGGCAGCATTGAAGAGGTTTAGGATGTGGTTACTCTACTTCAGTTTTTTTTTTAATTCCTAGACACCGAGCGTGGTGGTGTAACGGCTAGCGTTCTGGCCTCGCATTCGGGAGGACGCCGGTTCGATTCCCCGTCCGGGCATCCAAATTTTGGTTTTCCATGGTTTCCCCAAATCTCTCCAGGTGAATGCCGGGATGCTTCCTTCAAAAGGCCATGGCCGAATTCCTTCCCATTCCTTGCCCCCCATCCTTTTCTAAAGACCTAGTTGTTATACGAGACGTTAATCAGTTAAAAAAAAATATTCCTAGATATGTGACCTCGTCTCGCCACGGGAGGTCTGCTGGAGTGAAGAAAAAATGATTCTCCGTGCGTATCCATCCAGCCTCCTCCTTTAACTAAGGCCGATAATTTTACCTATCATTGCTAAATATTTCTATGCAAGTGATGTGAACAGCTACTTCTTTACTTCTGGTCCGATATCATCTGTATATTCCAACTTTCGATAGACCAACAAACCTGTTGTTCCTGTTGTTCTCAACTTTCAGTGAGTAGGATAGATAGTCATTTCGTCGTAAGCGTGGCACCAGAACCAGATCTCACGGAAGTTCACCGAAAGAGAAGAAGAGGATTGAGATCGCAGGCACGTCAGTGTGGTTGTCTCCCATTGCGAGGCTTCACGGTCTGTCACGACAAGTAAGTCTGCTCGTCAACTACGTCACCCATACACCATTCGCCATAGACCTGACTAGGGTCAGGCCTGAACAACTCCAAAATGGCTGTGACAGTTTCCATTATAATTGCCTATGTACGTGTCCGCAGTACATTTGTACTGATTACTGAATTTGGGAAGCCAAGTTCTGATAAACTACGTATGCGGAGTAACTAAGATGTCGGGCGAAAGTGTGTGGATCGGTTAAGAAACAATACTCACTACATTCCTTACACGCTACTGATCGATTTACTATAGGAGTATACCAACTACTGTATTGTAATATCACTTCCCCTCTGCACTTTTTCTTTTTAGTGTACACTGTTGAGCCTTTTTTCAACTAGAAGCAACCATGATCGACACACGTACCAAGTGGCACTTCAAGATAACCAATTAATTATGATAACTTAGCCAATACATGAGGATGACTAAGCCAATACATGAGGATGACTTGAAAATTTACTTCTGTCCTGTTTATTATAATAGAAGTAGCTAAGTTTGTAATTAAACATGGCCACCAAGTTGGAATCATCTCTAACGTTGAGCATGCAGGATGGATTAGTGTCATATCACTTGGAATCCGTAACTGTGAACAATGACACAGTCTGAACAATCTATGTTTCACAGTTAACAAAGATTTATTTAAATCTCCAAACTACACTCTAGAGGTCACCAACAAGTGCGAATCACATTCCTTTACCGAAGATTACAAGGTTCGATAGATGAAAATTTGGAAAAACTATCCAAAAGTCACATCTTGTATATAAAAATAGATGTTGTATATCAGAGATTAATAGGCTTTGTCACCGTTTACCGGTAAACGTGAAAATTGGCACATATATGTATTTTTTCATGGAGAAGATTTCTGACCAAAAAATCCAAAAACCACCCCCTCGCCCCCTTTACACCGCTTCATTGTTATACAAACCCACCTTTTTTTATCCGATTTCGATGAAACTTTGCATACATATACTTAAAAACAAAGAGAAAAATTCTGTTTGCAAAACACCCCACCCGCTTTCCACCACCTTAATTTTTGTCAATGTTCATTACACAAAGCTACAGTCGACACCGTTTCACCTAACACCATGAAAGTTGGCACATATTTGTATTTTTTCATGGAGAAGGTTTCTGACCAAAAAATGCAAAAACAACCTCCTCGCCCCTTTGAAACTCCTTAATTTTTATACAACCCAATATTTTTTATCCGTTTTCGATGGAACTTTGCACATGTATACTTTAAAACAAACAGATTTTTTTTTTAATGCAAAACCCAACCCCTCTCCCCCTTTATTCCCACCCCTCTTAATTTCCAATGCTCTTTATAGAAACCCACGGTTTTAAATCCTATCAAAATCGATTCAGCTGTTTTAAATTATGCTCGAATATTCATCAAATAAATGTGTCATAATATCTCAAATTTACGTCAGATTTTAACTTCGACCCTGAGCTTTCAAGCTTTGAAAACCCACTCGGAATTTGTTTTTTTCTGCGTGATGCCGGAACAAACAGATATATTCCAGATACAGACAGACATATATGTATGTGGTATGTATTATTGCGCGGATGGTATATTTTTTGATTATCGAGCAGCACTTTAACAGATATTGTGATTAGGTTGAAATGCACCATGGACCAATATGTTAACTGACATTCCATACCACAACATCCAATTCTCCCTGTTCTGGGAATTTTTATAGTATACCAATGTTTAGTTCACTTCTGGAACTGGCTGGTGCCAAATTAATAAAACTTGGTAACATAATTCAACTCGGAAATATAAACATAGTGTACGGATAAATCAATCTCGATTAGACCGAGCACTCAGGGTGCTCTGCTTGAGCAATAAACATAAAAATAATGCCCTCTCGAACAACGTCCATCTACTAAGAGCACTCGAAAATGTCGACGCCACTGCTGTTCAACTTGGGCGTTTCCGCTGGTAAGGTGATTATCCACGATTGCCAAGTTATTGGGCGGGCGGACGTTTTCTATGTCTTCAGCCGCCTGACACTACGTGACTACCATATAGTTGTAGTCCCTCTCGTAGCATAAGATGTCGCCGAGTATCTAGCTTCAGCACCATGTCGCAAGATTGCCGTTTGATCACTTATCAACGACATACATCTTGTAAACCACAGATTAACAGAACTCTGCTGTTGACACTAATCAACCTTCTCTGCAACACACTCTCTGCTCTCTTTCCCACTCATCCAGAGATCATTAAATGCACAAAATCTGACAGCACAGCGATCAAAACCCTACTGTATTGTCACAGCACTTAGGCTTATCTCATACATCATCGGAGCAGCAGCACGATAAATTGTGTACAATACCAGTCATGTGTCGATAACATTAAGCATTGGTCGAGGCTTCCGTGGCAGTAACTCCGCAAAAGACTGCCTGAATAATTTAAACATATGTGGTTTTTCCTTTGGCTTTAGTTGTTCATCCTTAAGAAACTACGAGCAAGTGTTGTTAATTACTAATCTTACAAACTGCTTTCGTAACATTGTTACCTTTACCCAGTAAAAAGTTCAAAAATGGAATTAATATTTTTAGTTACGTTGTTTAAGAGAATTATTAAATGCAACGGGCTTAAAATCACGAGGTCACAGAATGTTATTTATTACATTCTTATACTGGCTTGCTGCTTACGAAAAAATTTCTGTGATGGGTTGATTGTGTTTTAGCTTCCTTGCCAATTGACGTCCAACTATTTTCCTTTCTCTTACCTTTACGCCTCATCGTTGTCATTAGAGTCGGGAAAGGACTTGGAGCAAGGAATGGGAGGGAATTTGGCCATGGCATTGGGAGGAACCATTACAGTATTCGTCTGAAGTGATTTCGGTAAATCATGGAAAACCGAAATCTGGATGGCCGACGGGAATTCGAAACTGTGTCCTCCAGAATGAGAGGCCAGAGCAGTACCACTCACCAGCTCGGTATGTCTAAGTTTGATTAAACTTCTACCAACAGTAGTCACTCGAAGAAACTGTTAACTAAAGTTTTAGATTGTTTAAATATTTCAGTTCGTATTTCTGTGAATAAATAAACTCGGCGGAAACGTTTTACAAAGGGACAGCGCTCACAGTTGTGAGCGCTTTCTGAATAATTTCTTTTTTTCTTCAATTATTCGTTTCTGTGGTAATTTTGACCTATGGTTTTAGTTATGTATTGTTTGTGTAACCCTTTTATAACATCCCCTGAGATCCAGCCCTTTTATGAAATTTTATTCTAAGAATTATGTATAGCAAGATGGGAGTTGACTAAGTGTGGATTTGTATAATCTGTGAGTGACTGATTGTGAATCTTTGTATATTCGTGATGTAAATGAACTTTGTTTTATGGAGAGAAACTGTGACAATGGTATATAATACGATCAAGGACAGTATTTATGAAACATTAATTAAAATTTGTAAGTGTTGATGTGAGCCACGATTGTTTGGAGGACAATTCTCAACGGTTTATGTTGATAATTTTGTGTGTAAATACATGTAAACAGTATCAACTTTCATTTTAAGTTTTTTTTTATAATGATTGTGAGTGATTATGTTCAATTTGTAATTATTTATGAATGAGTTTAATTGTTAACGTATTGTTAGCACTCTATATTGCCTTCCGAATGTTTCTGTAGCGCCTATTTAAATGCGCGGAAATAGCGAACAGAGTTAGTTATAAGTTAGTTCTCAGTCGTCGTCAGATTTGTTTCCGAGTCGTCAAGCAGTTTAGTCGCTGGAATATTTGTGCATTTGTGCTTTAGCATCTTTGTACATTCTATTGCCTTATCCGAGTGTAATATTAATATGGATCTCACGGAGAAATAAATATGAAGTGAAAAGTTATTCGTTGGTGTTACTATTTCATTGAACTATTTAATCAATTCAAAACAGTAGCTATTTAACCTTTGGGGGATGGTAAAACCCTCCGGTGACCAACGACAGTGAATTTTATGTTGGAGGACGAAGTAATTAAACGTAATTGTCATTAATTGACGACAGGACGAATAAGTTAATTACCGAAAAGCTTATGCAATCTGCTTAAATAAAATGCTAATCTGGAGACTGCGTACGTCGTCTATAGCTATTGGCTAGAGATCGGTCACATGCCAGCTTCCACTCGTCAATCAACGACCATCATATTACATTCGTTCCTTCATGTTGCTTTTTGTTTATTTACAACTAGATGCAGAAATTCATGTAAGGAGAAGGGTATTCAATATTTACGCTATTTTATCTGTATCCGTCATAAGAACTAGGTTAAACTATAACCGAAGAATTTTTTTGGCAGACAATAGGTAACAATGAAGTTAATTAAAAATTCAGAGAAATGTACGTGATCGCGAAATGTATCAGTCAAATAAATAACACTTACTCGTTTCTGAAATTATAGTCTCCGTCATCTAAAGTAAAATGCATTTATTTATGTAAAATCCTAACCAAATACTCTGGTATTCTAATTCGGTTGAAGTTACTACTGTATTGGTATGTGAACAGAAAATCAAATATGTAGAATATTACAAAATCAAGGCCATTCGCATAATGTAATAACAATTCCGTATAATTAACCAACTGCAAAAAAATGAATTGCCTGAATATGGCGTTCAAACCGTTATTTTTGACGGGCTCGAAGCTAGTAGAAAATAAAGCAGTAGAGTTCAGCAACTCGACTAGAAGACTAATGAGTCACCAAAGAAGTAAGAAATATTAAAAACTTCATCTTACCAGGCTGTAACTAAGAGTTACGGTTGAGAGAGCTTGTTGTAAAACCAAAAAAGTGATTGTATTTTGAGATTGTGTCCATCTCTGAGGCTGTCACACAGTGGGCGTAACCCGACGCGTATAGTTTTTAATTGGCTCCACTCCGCGACGTGTTGCTCAAGTATTTCACAATGTGTAGAGAGCTGTGAGATACTCCAGTGGGCTACCAGTGTTGATACGGGAGCCGCGTCACGCTCAGCCAGACTTACATTAAGCCAGTTGGACCAGACAGATACCTTGCGAAACAGCAGTGGGATCAAGAGTCGGTCCCCCAATTAATTTCACAAATTTCGTGCTACAATTTGTTACATATCAAACGATCTTTCTCTATTGTTTAAGTCATACTAGCTCATCAGTTAATAAAGTGGTACCGAGCGTGGTGGGCGAACGGTTTAAAGTTCTGGCCTCGCATTCGGGAGGACGCGGTTTCGAATCCCCGTCCGGGCATCCAGATTTAGGTTTTACATGGTTTCCCCAAATCACTCCAGGCGAAAGCCGGGATGCTTTATTCAAAAGGCTATGGCCAAATTCCTTCCCGTTCCTTGTCCCTAATCCCATCCCGCCTCTAATGACCTCGACCTTGACGAGGCGTAAAACCATAAGTAAAAAAATAAAATAAAATGAAAGTGATCATCGTTGAAGAAGAAAGGACCAGGCGTTATAAAAACGAATCGTTTAGAGGACCCATAAACCAGCAAACGTTCATTGCCATTTGTAATGTAGTAATGGATATTGCAAACGCTGGAGAGTTATGTCACCGTGTCTTGTCGTTCGATGTATTCACTTTGCAAACAGACTCCATTCACGGAAGCTGGTAGTCTTGTCTGTAAGCCGGATGCTCCAACCTCGGTTCAGCTATTCTAGAAAGGAGTGCGTTCGTCCTTGGAAATTAAGTAGCCTGATCCACACGAAGTATATTTATTAAGAGTACCAACAAAGCGCGGGATTGCCTTTAATTACTGCTGCTGCTGAAAGCTTTCATGTGATTACAAGAGTTATGAGCAAACCAGTTTTTTTATAGTATTGTTGAAAGTCAGGAGTCTCTTTTACGTAAGAACCCATTGTTATGTGTGGTCAGAATTTCCCTCATGCATTTTACAATGTTGCTTATTAATGTTCATAGGGAACAGAAATTATGAATTCTTCGGAAAGTTGGTCTTTGTTTATTATGCCTCGTCAACATCTAGGTCATTAGAGGGGCAAATCACTGGAATTCAGGAACAGAAAGGAATTCGACCATGGCATTTTGAACGAATCATTCCCAGCATTCGTCAGGAGCGATTTCGGGAAACAATGGAAAACCGAAATCCGGATGGCCGGAAGGGGAATCGAACGTACGTCCTTCCGAACACTAGTCCAGAGCGTTACTGCTCACCCACCGAACTCGGTTCTGATTTCAGAGCAGTTAGTATCTTCTGTGAACAGAAACGGAGAATCTTTGTTCCCTATAGCTTATTTTCTTTTATGAATGACTAATACTGAATTTTATAATGGAATGTTTTACACTTTTATAAGCATTAAGCCTTTGTCCTGATCACTGTTGATTACCATGTCTTTTCTTTATGATAGTGCTTTCTTTGACGGTCTGTTTAAAATTTAACGTTTTCCTAAAACCTTTTCACTCAAAGTAGAACAAATAAAAAAAATTTACCAAGTATTTTTTTTTTACTGTTTGCTATTATATTTGAATACTTGCAGCGAATCCATATTATATACTTTCTGAGTGCTTTCAGAGCGATCTCATATGCCTTCGTGTATACAGTATACTATACTAACAAAAATTATTACAACTTTTTTTTTGTAAAAATGATAATAGAAGAAATATCTAGAGATGACTTTGATTTATTAGGGCGAGCTAATTTATATTAATTTCATGTCTAGACGTTCAGTAGTTTTTTCAAAACGTTTACCGTAAAAATCTAAAAATTGTCGCCTAGTGTCGTTCAGTGAAAGAGTTTGTGAACTCATATTCGTAGGTCCAGATCGGAAAAATTTTACTGGGGCATAATTAATGAATGATACTATGTCGGTTTTCCAGCACAGAAATAGTAATAAAAGAACAAATATGTCAATATTATACACACACCCTTTCATTAGGTATGTATTCATTGTGATAATTATTTCTTCGTTTTTACTGTCCGGAAAGGAAAGTTTGAATTAATATTTGAGTTAGTTATGTACAGTCTGCATTTGTTTTAACACCAACATTTTCTAACCTTATTTCAATATGGAAAGAAAACTCGATTGATCAAAAGAATTAATTTTTCTTTCTCAAAAAATCTTTATTTACTTAAAGCGATGCAAAATTGAAAATGAAATTATTATTAGCCGTTTTAAACACCTTTTAACCAAAGGATTACGTAAGGTCATTACATTATGGAAAACGTTTCCCTGAAAAAAAAAACAACAACAACAAAGAACTGAATTCTGGACTGCGCTTCGAACCCGCATCCAACGTAAGTGAGGAATCATAGAACACAAGGGAAAATGCACTAGATGACCGAAATGTCATCATACTAATTAAACTACTCATAAAAATTAAACTTCACTTCTGTCCAGAAATTTCCTAAAGTTTTCGCTTGTTTTCATCTTCAAATATTTGTACGTTAGATAAGGAACGTTAGACCTTATTGTAATGCATAATTACTGTAAGCTAAACGAAATTCTCTACCGAATGATCTATACGATTTCTTGTAGAAAAAATACAGATACTGTACAGTCAATTGCACTAACTGTGGACGCGTATTATTTTTCTGTTTTCAGTAGACAAATTAAAGTTTTTCTTCATTTTTTATTTTTTTTTTAAACTGCTTTACGTCTCTCAACAGCGAGGTCTTTAGAGACGGGAAAGGATGGGGGCAAGGAATGGGAAGGAATTCGGCCATGGCCTTTTTAAGGAAGCATCCTGGCATTTGCCTGGAGTGATTTGGGAAACCATGGAAAACCCACATCTGGATGCCCGGACGGGGATTCGAACCGCCGTCCTCCCGAATGCGAGGCCAGAACGCTATCCGTTACACCACCACGCTCGGCGTTTTTCTTCAACATTTCTGGATGGTGACTGCTTGAAGTATGGTTAGAACAGGAAATATACATCGTGTTAGTGTGCCTTGCTGCTTCTATGGTACAAATTTTGTTGGTCAATTTCTCAAAAAGTTATGAGCAGCAGTGGCACATAAAGATTACAGTCACTATGCTTGCATTACAACAGTCAGTGGACTTGTCTGAAAGCAGAATAGCTACCAGTATATTGCACGCATACAACACAGCAACTGCTCCTGTTAAAGAAAATCGTTAAATAAAAATAATCCGCTATTGTCACTTAACTCGAAATGAACCTACTATTTCAACACGGAGTTAAGACAATTTTCAGGCCACCAGCAAAAATTAAAAACTAACTAGGAAGCATTAAACATGACCTAGGTTTTCGAACCCCTGGTGTGTATTATATACCCTGTGAATGTGGCCGTGGTTAATCGGACAAATGCAGCGGTGTATTGTGCAGTGAACACGTTAGAAATATCCGTCTGGGGCAAGAAGAGAAATCAGTGTCCAAGTAGGTCTGAGAATTTTGGGATAACATTATTACAGAAGCTCTAGAAATCTTTAGTTAACTTGGACACTGGTTACCAAATCAGTGCGACCTGGAATTCGGCTATCAAAAGGCTGAAACAGCTTCGCCTCAATAGTGAGGAGAAGCGTGGATGACGTCATCGCGCTGGGTTGGCTTCTGTCTTCCACTGTTTCCGCGGCAGCGCATTAACAAACAGTTAATCAGTGACACCTATGGATGAAAATGAGATAGATGTCTTCGAAACGTCCCATAACTGTGACAGTTTTACGTGACTTGGAGCTCGAGAAGAGTTTATTTACTTACAACGTAGTGAAAAACTTCGTTCTTGCACAACCAATATGCCGCGCAATTATTTGTCCACTTACTGTCGACAATAGCTGTCTCAAACCACTTGACGCGGTCACCTCTGGTTTCTTTCAGAATGCACGAATAAAAATAATACAAATTACTACAATTTATTTATTTATTTTTGCAAAAATAATGATTGATTACACATCTAGAATTGAATCTGAATTATTATGTACAGTTTCACGCCTAGACGTACAGCAGTTTTTTCAAAAAGTGTACCACAAAACTGTAAAAATCGTCGCCTAGTGTAAGGGCTCGCTTTGTTCGACCTACAGTCCTTCGGCATCTCCCGAACAATGCCATATGATGATTTAAATTTACTATGCCTCCATCGGGAGGATCCAAACAACCTTCGACTTGTGGAATAAGTTAAGTTTTTGTGCCTATATAGTTACATTTTATACCTTCAACAAGCGATTCAATTTTAACTGTATAATTATAGAAAACGTTTATTATTCTGTGTATGGAGTAAAATGACTCTTTTAACATTTATCTTCATTCCATTTCAAAGTTTGCAACTTGATATTTTATCCACATTGCTTTTTTTTTGCAGTTTTCACTCTCTTGACTATACCCTGTTCACTCTGACTGGCGGCTCAAGGTCATGTTCCCCTGGCTCTGCTCCTTACCTTACAACCCCCTCCCCTCACAGCTCTCCCAGCTGAACGAGGCGCGCGACAAATTTTCCTTCGCATGTAGGGATAAGGATAGTGGAGTGGGGATAGAGTAAACTGTCCTTGAGCCGCCTCTGTTAACTGAACCGGCTATAGTCTAATGCAGTCCTCCATCTCCTCATATCTTCCTCTAATCTCTTGATCTCAACACATACCTTACAATTTACGTCTTCAGTTACCTGCTTCATATATTCCGCATATTCTAATCTTTGTCTACCTCTGCAGTTCTTACTTTAGACTGTTCCCTCAATTAACAAATTAACCAATCCCATACGTCTTAAAACGTGACCTACCATCTTGTCCCTTCTTTCTTCACCCACTATTTTCAAAATTCGTTTATTTTGTTCTTTATCTGTCCACTTAATTTTCAGCATTGCCCTTTAATTGTTCACATTACTCTCTAGTTTAAATTTTACTGACCATGTTATTCCATCCAAATAAAACGTAATATTTAACACAACCATTCGTTGGAATAATAATTCCGAGTGGTCGTACTGATCTGGTGACAGTGTTTCTATAGGCTGCGCATTCCGCCCCTGTCGCAGCCGCCTTAGGCCACGGTTACATTGCAAGCGAATTCGCGCGAAGAAGTGGTTACGGTGCAAGCGTATTCGCGCGAACGAAGTCCCCGAAGAAGTGGTTTATTTCACTTTTCACGCTGTTCAAAGCGATTGTTTTTAGTAGTTAATTTATCAGATCAGATTCACCTGGTGAAAATTTAAGAATATGGATATTGAAGAAGAATTTTATTTAGCTGAAAATCCATTTATGAAATTATTTCCATTTGAAAACAGAAAGAGGCAATTCTTGGTTAATCATACATTCTTGAGTTATCATTTGGGTGAATATATTCAAATTTTTGAGGAATTAAAGAACCAACTACTAAAGTTTTATGACTATTATGGTTTGACGCGTACTCATATATATTGAATACAGTAGAACAGGATTTCTCAAAGTGAGATATGCGAACCCCTAGGGCTTCGCCAGTTGATCGTAGGGGGTTCGCGATATGTTTTACATTATGGCGGCTGACTGGCTGTCTCAAAAGTGCAACACGCACAATGGTGAATTGCGAATGAACATGTGCAAAATGCTCCTAAACTCGACTCAACCTGCTGAAAAATCAAGCCCATGAGTCACATTCACTAATAACATGTAACTGTATTACATTTGTAAAAATAAAATCCTTACTTCAAAAAAATAAAAACCCTGTTTTTGAGGAGGTTCGTCGTTGCCTGGGAAATTTTATAGGTATATGTATAGGCGAGAAAACCTGCAATAAAGGAAGAAATAACCAGGCAGTGTAACTTTAGGCAATGTAATTCATCATTTGAAAATCCACAATATTCTTCTGTCAAATACCAAGCATATCAGTTTTTCACTCCATAAACTGAAATAGTCAACGAAGGATTCGCGTGAAATAAAACCTTTTGCAACTATACGGAGTCTACAGCACTTGCCTCAGCCTACAAGGAATCGCTTCCATTCGCGCGACAAAAACTAACCAGTTTGAAGTTCTAGCGATTCGCGCGACCAGTTAGCTTTTACTGTAACCACCTGCCTTTGTTTGCATGGGTTCGTTTATTCGGGCGAATTCGCTTGCAGTGTAACCGTAGCCTTAAACTAACCCGACAATGCTACCAGGTACAGGGAACCTACAGTTTAACGTGGAATCCGAACTACGGAAGCGTACTGACGTACTTCACATTACACAGCGAGCTATGCCAGAGGTGAAGGTCGAGTTAAGGCCAAATGAAAATCCCCGCCGAGACAGGGATTCGAACCGAGGACCTTGCGATCCCCAGTCTGAAACCTTAACCACTAAGCCACCAGATCGTTCATAATCGTTAGAATAATGAACAGTAATAGTCCTACCCTGTTCAGCTTTGTTGTCTCATGCACCTCTTTTGATACGACATTTACTATCCTGACTCCTTGTTTGATACCTGCGTAGAAGAGGAGCAGAGATGTTATTAAGTTAGTCGTGTGGTAGGGTGGAGCTGAACAGGTTGTGGTGCAGGCAGGTAGCCGGGCAGGTGTTAACCCCCTGTGGTTTCGACAGCGAGGTCTGAGCCACTGGAAACCGCACGGGCGACCCGGGCCGACTGCTGCTAACTGAATTCCTCCGAGGACAGGACGGGCCACGAGCGGCCCCTGGCCTGGAAACCCGAGACGTCAGCAAGGTCGCAAGCGCAGCCACGATAATCACACAGCCGCTGCAATATCTCTGCAACTAATTTTAATCGAAAATGATACCGCCGCCGCAGCGTAGGGGCTTCAGTGTGGCTCCGCGTGTTGAAGGTCACCGGTTCGAGTCTGGCAGAGGGCACAGCTGTTTAACTGTTGTTGTAGGGCGCTAATCACCTCGTTGTCGACAGGCCCTAAGGCTCTAACAACAACAACAACTATTGTTGTGTGCATTAATACCGTGTCAGTGTTGACTGTATTTAGTGGAAACAATACACTCTAGGAATTGTGATTATAAAAGATGCATTAATAATGACACATCAACTGACTGTATGGCTTAAGTAGCCGAATGTCGTATATATACATAATCGAAACTGATTCATGTGCACCGGGAATCCGTTAACGCAAAAGCTGAAATCTAAATTAACACATAATTAGGTCTTATTATAATCAGTGTTGGAAGTCTCAATACGTTTTAACAATAAAGATGTTGCAAAAGAGGCAAATGAAGCATATTTAGTGGGGGAGGGCGGGGGGGGGAGGTGGGACAGGGAGAGACATGCGACTCAAGTGAATTAAGCAGTAGCGAACCGAACAATTAAAGATTTTTAGGGCTGTGGTTTTCGTTAAACTGTCAGTTACCAGCAGTCACCAGTGCTAATAAAAGACCAGCTTGGTCATCGTATCTGAAACGACGTGACGTCACATACCTTCTTCGGCCAAAGATGTCATCGTTCTCTGTCCATAGGTAAGGCTTTTACAGCCCCCTACGAATAAACGTTATCTTTTTTGTTTCTTTAATGCTTCAATATATTTTAAATTCGAATCCAACCATGTAGAAACATATGTATTTGATTTAAATCCACATATTAAAATTCTTAGTTGCTTTTTGTTTATTTACGCTCGTTCGATGTGCATGTTTTCGTTATATTCTCTTTTCAATGATGTGGCTGTTATTACAAGCAAACAATTTGGATTGCATATTTTTTATGTTTTGTAATTCTTAAATATTTTTACTCGTTAAATTAAAATTTGAAACCAACAATAAAAAGGCATGCATTTTGCTTAAATGTACACGATAATTATGAAGAGGATTGCATAATGAAACAAGGTTGAGCCGAAATATGTATAAGATTACTAACTAAAGGATATGCTTGAGGGAAATTTAAAGTTACTGCAAAGAAATGAATTCCCAGAACAATATGTTCAATATGTCATTTCTGGGACGCTCAGAAAGTTAATTTTTAGATAGTAGTAACATTTAAGATTTAAAGCACTAATTCTATAAGATTTTTAGATGATCTGTGTGTCCTGAAAGGTTGCGCAATACGATGACGCCGGGAGGTAAGAGTGTGTTGCTCGGACCAGTGAGAACATTTTTCCTTCGTGAATAATTTGTCATCACCAACAAATAAATATCTTTTCCCTAACAAGCGGTTTCTAAAATTTTAATTAGTTCTAAGTCAACACGGCAAGCGTATTACATTTGAAGAATGGATATCCTGCCTTTAACAAACGTTATGTGAATGAAGAACTTTGAAATCTTGGTAACATGCAAAATTAAAACACCCAACACTAACCAGGACTCGAAATGCAAATCTACTGCATGCAGGGCCAGAACAGTCGAATATGTCACAGCTCAGCCTACAAATTAAATTCGTGTCACTACTGTTTTGCGTTAATCAAAATGAATGGTTTGGTTTTTCTGTACAGTATCAGCAATGGTATCAGTCAATTATCCATATACATTTCTCTGGGACGAAAGGATAGTGTATAGTTATTTAACAGGAATTTATGTTTAAGATAAATAATATTCATGAGGTCAGTTATGTGCCCTTTAGTCTAACAAAGACACATCAGCGATTGGTTAAATGCAAAAATGAAGCTAATGACGCTATTCACTTTCCATATTATTCTACAAATGAAGTTATCAAAATTCCGAAATTGGCTAAAAGAATAATGTTCTACACCAAGGCTGCCCCACTCCAAGCCTGCGCATTTGAATTTTCCCGCCAATAGCAGCAGTCGAGAATATGTTAAACTAGTTCAAAAATGTCTGCAAAGGTTTCATTGATGTTTTTTGATTTTGATTATAATTTTAAAAACCTATGAAAAGTTCTCATTGATGGTTTTTACTTTTTGATTGTAATTAAACTGTGTTACTTATATATTTGTCATATTTAAATATCTATTGTAACTATAGGCAAGTATTATGTGGCCTGCTGACTAACTTAGAATCGATGGCATACTGTGTTAAGTATTGCTATACTCTGTTTAGTAATGCAAACACTAGTAAATTGTAAACCATTTTATTTATTTTCTTATTCAAACCTAGGTATGGATCTCATTTAAAATATTACGCTGTAGATTTTTCTAACTGGCTTAAACAAGCGAGAAATAAAAGTTTTTGCGAAACTTTACCTTGAAAACCGTTTTGGCGATGGCGTCAGTTACTGTACGAGTGTGAATGTAGTTAATAAAATAAACCGAAACAGGTTTTCGGCATATTTCCGCAGTGAGTTGACATTCTAGGTCAGAGAGGACTCTGGAAACATCGATTACTATTCGTCCCACACGTCTTCCCATGAGAATTCACGGCGTCTGCCTTGGTGCGGCCTTTTACGTCTGTGAACTGGTTCGCAGTCTGCTTGTTACGTCACCCGTGGCTCTGTGAGAATGTGATGCGCTCCAGTTGATATTACGTATGCTGCTGCTAGCTAGCCAGGGATATTGATGGATGGCTTAGGTCAGGGACTACCACTCCTTCCCGTCCGCTAAAATGTCAGTCATTTTCTTCGCCCCAAACATAATTGATTATTACGATCAAATAACTTACAATGGAAGAGTAATGAAGTGTTCATCTGATGATCCACAGAAGGAACTGATGTAATTTTCAACTATTACTCACTCCAGATGGTCGAAAATACGCCTTTTCGGATAATGTAACCATAGGATTTAGAGAGGATCTATTATTACGGTCAGGCCTTGCATCAAACTATTTGTCATGTTGATCAGGTGCAAATAAATTACATCAAGTGAGAAAGATGTTGCGAAAATAAATAAAAGTCACTTAGCATTGCCACGGTAACGCTCGAGCCTGCTTTTCGGGAGGACGCGTGCTCGAATCCCTGTCTGATCATTCAGATTTCGGTTTTCCTTGGACCGAGCGTGGTGGTGTAACGCATAGCGTTCTGGCCTCGCATTCGGGAGGACGGCGGTTCGAATCCCCGTCCGGGCATCCAGATTTGGGTTTTCCATGGTTTCCCAAATCACTCCAGGCAAATGCCGGGATGCTTCCTTAAAAAGGCCATGGCCGAATTCCTTCCCATTCCTTGCCCCCATCCTTTCCCGTCTCTAAAGACCTCGCTGTTAAGAGACGTAAAGCAGTTAAAAAAAAAGGTTTTCCTTTGTTTCCAGAAATCCTTCCATGAGAATGCTGGGATGGTTCCTCTAAAAGGCTCCCTCCTCTCCCGGCTCTAATAACTTCCATATCAATCAATGTGGAGCAAAAGCCAAAAAAAAAAAGTTGATTCACATTTCTTTGCGTTAATATTGAACCTCTATTACGCAAATTCCAACACGCTATAATTTCCGAGTTACTGTAGTTCAGGCACAAACTATCACTGCGAAAATAAAAAAATGGGTTTAAATATTTATAATGGCAGAACTAGATCTTGATACATTTAGTAGTCATGTAGTTATTTTCTGATACATTATCGTGAAGTCCACATATGATCAAATTTTGTTACGTTTTAAAATGAGGTGCAATGAAGTAGAATAGGGCATAACTAGGCTCTAATTGAATATAGCGAAGAATAACTGCTAGTGTTTCAGCAGAACTTAACGAGTGACGTCTGATTGATTCTGTTCTGTCCGCATGTGCCATTGAAATAAAAAATTATATATACAATCTTATACAAAAATAGACGTGTGTGCCCCTATATTTCACTTTGCAACCAACACTACCTAGCGCTGACCACTGGTGTTTGTGTGTGGTAGTAGCCTCGAGTCTCCCATCGTACACTATGGTGGTTGTATGTCGGTAGCTGTGGGGGTGTGGGAGATATGGTTGTTCAAAGTGGTCGACTTAGGGCATTTTCATATTTCGATCAAAGTATTCTAAAAATCTTTGGAACCTTCTAAAATGTTCTTGAATGTACTAAAATGTTATTCAATACGAAACATTTTTCAGATTTTTCAGCTTAAAAAAATAATTTATATGCTACATATTTAGTGTGTGATGCTGAATTCTCAGGGAGTAACATAGGCTACTTTTTATCCTGGAAATATTCAAGGTTCGGTGAAAAGGTAGAAAAATCTTCAAAATTCTTGACAAACACAAACAAAGTCGTGGGCACCAGCTAGTATTACTTCAAAAATAATACTAGTATAATGTCCGTTTGTAAACGATTTCATAAAAAAGCTGTCGAAACGATCTATGTCAAGACGCTTTGTAACTTTTTCTGACAATGTTTAATTCACCATATCATTCAGATGTAGCTGGTTGCTGAACCGAGCGTGGTGGTGTAACGGTTAGCGTTCTGACCTAGCATTCGGAAGGACGGCGGTTCGCATCCAGATTTGGGTTTTCCATGGTTTCCCAAATCACTTCAGGCAAATGCCGGGATGCTTCCTTAATAAGGCCATGGCCGAATTACTTCCCATTCCTTGCCCCCATCCTTTCCCGTCTCTAAAGACCTCGCTGTTGAGAGACGTAAAGCAGTTAAAAAAAAAAACAGGTTGCTAAGTGGTTAAGGAGCTTCCTGTCAACAGTTCGGGGTCTGGTGGGGCCATTCCAGGATAAGTTGTAGGTCCCAGAGGAAAGGAACTGGCCGTCCTACCTCTGGCACAATGGCTTAGTATGTCTCCTTCGGGAGGATCCAACGAACCTTCGGGTTGTGAACTAAGTTAGTTTGGAAGCTTTATCGTTCACATCAAGAAGATAGTTGTACAGAAATTCGTTACTGTTGAAGACAAGCACCATACCTCTGACAGCATGTTAACCAACCAAGAAGTGGCACACATTTTACACCCACAACGTTTTAGAATACTATTCAAAAAGATTAATTCGTTCGATCAAAGTTTTCTACTGAAATAAACTATTTCAGCATTTACAGTAGATTTACATTAGAAACTATAGACGTTGTCATCGTGGTGCAAGGTTTGGCCAGAGACAACTTGCCCTCTCTTACTAGGGGACGCCGGACGTTACAAAATATATATAGCGCCACTCGTGGAGGCACCTTGCTTGTCCTTTATCTACGCTGATGATCTTGCCCTAGCTGCGCAACATGTGATGACTTTTGAAGCTGTCGAGGGTAGGCTTACAACAGCTCTTGAATCCCTTGTAACTTAATACATGCAGAAAAACCTCAAGCCAAATAATAATAATTTAAAAAAACTAAAGCCTGTGCGTTTCATTTGCGCAATAAAAGCGCTAAGCGATAGCTGAACGTGACCTGGAATGGATCGACTCTGCTGCACAGTGTAAACCCAAAATACCTCGGCGCAACTCTTGACAGAGGTCTCACTTTTAAATTTCAGGATGAAAGTATCATCACGCAACAATATATTAAGCAAGTTGACCGAAAGCTGGGGGAGCTTACCAAAGCGTCATCCGCACCTCTGCCTTAGCATTATGCTACACCGCAGCAGAGTATACATGTCCTGTGTGGCAAAAATCCAGCCATGATAAGACAGTAGTCGTTGCGCTCCACAGAACATGTCGGCTCATCACAGGTTGTCTCAGACTATCGCCTGTGAGCAAAGTGGAGCTACTAGCTGGCAATGCCCCTGGAGACATATGCCGGGAAGTTGCCACCAGCGTTGCAAGGCTTAAAGGGAACGAAGACGCCCAACACTCTACATGGCTATAAACCAGCGCCATCGAGATTAAAGTCCCGATCAAGCTTCATGCCGACTTCAAAGCCACTAAATGGAGCACCAAACAATGAAAGAATATTGGAGTGAGAGAAGAGAGTGCAACACGATTTCGAGTGGATCAAGGCAAAAGAAGGTATACCACCTGGGTCTGAATAACAATGGCCCGTATGGAATAATTTGACCTCCAATCAGCTACTGTCAAACTCATTGTATTGGCGGAAAAACTGCAACATATTTGATACTGTCATCGACACGAGAAGAAGGAGTACATTTACATATGTACATCTCTGCTATTAGCTTCGGTTTTAGAACATCACAGAGAAAGACGCATCATCTAAAAAAAATGTTTTTTTTTTTTTTTTGCTTCAGGTTTTATACCTCTTCGCTGTTTTAGGAGGTGGGAAAGGATTGAGAGCAAAGAAAGAGATGGAATTTGGACATGGCATTTTGAAGAAACCATCCCGCTATTCATCTGGAGTGACTTGGGGAAACCATGGAAACCCAAATCTGGATGGCCGTACGGGGATCCGAACCCACGTCCTCCCAAAGCGTTACCGCTCACCCACCACACTCGGTTGGTAAAAAAGAAGCATAAAATAACATGAAAAGCAGGAACATTTGCAGTTTGTGCCATTTGTAGCCGGTATGAAATCTTAGTGCCGTCAACCACTTTTTTCTTTGTACATTTAGACAAACTTTATAATTATTATTATTACACCATTACGGCTCGTTGGCGATGAGGTCCTTACAGGAACCCTCAGAGGAGTGCAGGTAAGAAAAAGGAATGAAATCGGTTGTAGCCCTTATCAAAGAACTATCCTGGCATTAGACTGGAGATTTCCTTTTAGCATCTTTTCCACTTTTCAGCACTATCCAACTCTGTATACCAGCCTTTGTAGATTTTTTAACTGCGGAAAAGAGGGAAATGGTAGGGAGAGTGAATTAAATGTTGGCTACATTCTGTGAAACGTGTAATATGTACGATAGTTGCAGATTTTTGTATTTTAAATGAACAAATTATGAGATGGAAACTGGGAAATGATCAAGCATTGGCATGGCTGATTACCGAAAACCACCTAAACTCTTATTCAGAGGCCAGTACGGCAGATTAGAGCTTTGAACTTGACCCGGTTCTGAACGATTACTACGTATTTATTGCGTAATGGCACACTGCTGGATTGTTAGGTGACTCTAGAGATGTTTGGAAATCCTGTAAAACAGAGATCTGGTTAGCCGAACTGAGGATTGAGCCCGAGTACTCCTGAATGGGGTGTTAAAACGTTGGTGCTAGTCCACGATCAAAACATATGTATAGCTGAGTGAAACTGGTTTCCAGTAAATAATTTGGAATGCAACCGACGAGCGATTACTAGTATAGTGTTTTTCGGTAAACTGTGCTCCATCCTGAAAGTTTGAATAGCAATAGGCACTCACCTCGCATATATGGAGTTATTATAAGAAAGCAAAAAATTGAGTAGAAACTTTGTTGTAAATGTTAAAACAGATCTTGAGAAAACACTGGTATATATCTGATTTTGAGATAATAACCCGTTATTGTACTAGCGATTAAAACTAATTATTATTTATTTAATACTAACACTAAATTAGAAATTGATATACGTTTACTTTTCAATATACCTCCCATTCTCTAGATTAACTACTTCCTGCAGTTTGTGAATAGAGATCTTTTCAGTACAGTTTTTACTATATTTTAAGGTTTCAGTTTTAAACGTTTGTGTCTGAAATTTTCTCAAAAAAACTTTCGTTTGAATGTTTCACAAATTTCGGGTCGTTTCGTGTTTTGTTTTATAATAAATTTAATAATAATATATTCTTCTACAATTTTATTCACTTATTCTGGAATCGTATCTATCAAACAAATAATCTTTCAACTTGGTTGAAGTAAATCTTATTCCGTTAAATATTTATCCCAACACACCTGACACTGATACTAAGTTCGGTATTTTTTTTATCAGGCGCATTTAGTATTATAATTTAGAGTTGGATGCCATGTTGGTTATACAGTTTTAGAAGTAACTTAAACGTTACAGAACAGAGTATTTATGCATAGCTCTAAAGCTAACTGCACAAAAAATAAGAGGCCCTTGGTTTCTAAGCAGTTCTGTTCGTGAAAACTGTGGAGCCGAAATGGAAACCCTTCGTAGGTGGTTATAGGAAAATCATAACCCAGAAGATCGGGACACCAGTTACAAAATACCAATTCACGCCTGTTCTCCAACCAAATCCTACATTATGTCTCCCTATTAGTACTCCAGAACGCTGCTGTTTGGACATATTATCCTATTAACTATCACCTATTCTGGTGAGTGAGATGTTATAATCGGTCTCGCATTCGGATGTACAAAGGATCGATTCCTGCCATCCATATATCATTTTTCCAAGGTTTCCCAAAATCAATTCAGGCGTGCGTCGGTATTGTTGCTTCGCAAAACCATGGTTGAATTCCTTTCCTGTTCTCTGTCAACAGTCCCTTCCCGACCTCAAAGACATTGTCTGCGAGAAGCCGTAAAATCCAGTTCAAAGAAAACAGTATAAACATATTAGCTCTTGTTCGTGAATTCATCCACGAGTATCAAAGAAGATCTCGCTCGTTTTTTCGTCAACCTGATAATAATGATCATCATTTATTTATTATGGGGTTTTCTTCCTCCCTTTTAGCTAAAGGGCCAAGTCTTCCATTTTGTTTTTCATCCGTTTCCTTTCCTCGTTGTATTCGCGTTTTTTTTGAAAAACTAGACTGTAAGCTTTATAAATAGATTACAGGACTTTTTTTTTGTCACAGCCTTTTCAGTGCCATTGTCGCGTGTTGACCGAGCGAGAGCCGAACTTACCCACTGTGGGTCCGTCCTAGCGTCTACTTACTGTCGGCTGAGGTACTTCGGGTTTCCAGTCGGCATCTGTAAGCTCCTGGCTAGGAAGTAGTACATGCACAGAGACTTAATTTGCATAACATCAGGATGTAGGGGCTCCTTGAAATGATACGAAGAGTTGTGGCTACTTGATTTATTGTGAAAGCGGCCGTGTGATACAGTTACAAGTTGCTGGTACATGAAATCGGTGTTTCCCGATATTGGAATAATGGACCATAGGAACCGATTAATGCAGTATGCATTCCAAGCCAGCAGAGGGAGAATGATAGGAAAAAATGCCTAAAACGGCCTAATTGGATGGTAACAGGTCTGCCCCACGAAATTTCACATCCCGGACTGGGCGAATCGTGCGCGCAAAAAGGCGCCCTCGATTCCGGAAGGTGGGGAAAGCCTTCCTCTCATTGGCTGTTTGTCACTATGAACACGCGTGTGGTTCACGTGCTCATAGTGTGTAAGCCTCGTGTACTAGCCGTGTTGGCTGAGTTTCCCACAGTACGGACCGCAAGATCAGCGGCCTTGAGCCTGGTGTCGTATATGAGCGGTGTAATCTGCACACTACTGCGTTGGCTTGGAAGCACTCCGCCTTCATTACCGCTAAACTCTATACTAAAATCAGCTACCGCGACACCATTACTGACCATTACACACCAAGTTAATGTAAAAGTGAAATTGTGCTTCCACACAAAATTATTTATGCTTGCAATATTAGCAGGTACTCTAAAATTATTTATGTTATGTTGAATGGTTAATTCGCTCGTGTTTAATTGCTTTTTTGTGGGAGACTAATAGAACCTTTGATTTCATTCTTCCTCTGTTCATTTTTCTCTTTGGGCCCGAATGCCATTATCAGTAAACACACTAAAATTATTTCTGTCCCTCAGTTACATATTTAATTCACATACTCTTTGTTGACCTTTGTTTACTGTTGAGGGGAGTAACTTTTTCTCCTTTGTGTCACGTCTGATCAAATAAAGTTTTTGTTTTCTTTTCTATTTACTTTTGATCTCATAAATTTTAATGTCTCCTTTTATACAAAAGTAAGAGATGTGCCATAAGACACATTAAATTCTTCTTTCGATATCAGATCTCAGTGTAGATTTTGAGCTGTATAAGCTCAATCGTTTCCAGAGCGATCAATATGATAAATTTATTCCCTCTTTTATAAGTACAGAGATAAATGAATGTGTAATACTTCTTAGTCTTCGATATTATGATATATTTGTTATAGTGTCCCATTCGAGTTACTTGGATTACATAAGTGAATGATATACAAACTTAAAAGTGGTCCATTGAATTTCAGTTTCTTTTTTTTTCTGTCACTAAAGGAGGTGTAACAGAAGGGAGAATAGTGACTGAGAATCTTGCAAGTTGTGTGCCAATGCATTTTACGTTATTCTGTTTGTGTAGAGTTTGGGATCATCCAAGCATTCGTCTAAACTACCTATGAAACTCGTTGCCCTTCATCGTGTCGTGATCGAAATCGATCATTAATACAGCGAGATATCATCTCGTACCTGATTCATTTAGAAGCCCTTTAGTTTACTATGCCATGTAATAAGCTCGATAGAAAAAGGAAAGTAGATTTACCCTAAGACGGATCTTAAGACTCGCGTATGGTGCCTACATAAGCTAATTTGCATCTCCCTCCACGGTTTACGGCGATCACCATACAGAGAGAGCAGGGGTGATAGCTTAAATAATTGTAAATTCTGATAGCTGATAGTTCGAAAGAATGCGGTTTCTTTCTTAAGCAAAGCAAAATCTTCACTTTCTTGTATTTGCAATGCAAGTAAATGTTGAAGTAGGTGCAGGACGTAAGAACATAAGAAGGAAGAAAAAATCTATTTAAAAATCGAAGTATATTATTTATTATATAAAATTTTATGCTTTTAGTAGGCGTCATATTTGTAAATTTCCACTTACTTTTTGCGGGTTTAGCGCTGCTTCAATAATTTAGTTGCTGCCAACGTTTCGGCACCAAACCTTGGGCATTTTCAGGGCCATTTCGGGCTGATATATTTGTTTTGTTTACTATCTTTGCAGCCGCCTTCATGACTGGAATCAAAGTGCGAGGTATATCCCACATGTGGGCGGATGCGTTCACTGTGAAGGATTCTTTTCCAGTTGCTTTCCCCAGTGTGAAAGTGCTCGCAAGTGTTAATGACTTTGATGGCGTATGAGGAATGAAAGGAGAGAGAGGGTGAAGAATTGTGCCGGTTTATTCAGGTCTGCTCTTCGAATAACACCAAGGCGTCGCCGAATTTTAAGTTGCTATCCGATGGACGAATATTCATCAACAGAACGTCCACTCCATAAGCACTGAGGAAAGTTAAGGCATTTAACCCATGACTCTGGTACACAACCTGGTGACTAGGAATTGGGAATCACCACTTCTGCCACCCTGTCGGTCAATTCCTGATGATGGAAATTTCTTCAAACACCTGGAATCAAACTAGTAAGCCTGTGTCAGATGATGCAACGACCTGGACCAACCATGCGGGTTATGACTAGAGTAAGAACAAAAATATGTCTCCAAGTCGTTGACAATAATTACATTACGTTCATGTCAAGTTACAGCTTTTAGTAGAATCCAAATACTAAAGAAGGGTTCTTGAAATCATTTAACAGGCTTACTTCGGAACAATACTATTTAACGTTTCATTTTAAGTAGGTCTCACGTTTTTTGTTATAATCTAGACTTGCTGGATTCACCCCTTGTCGACGGATGAATTCTATGGTCCAATCTGATGGTAGGAATGCCCTTGCTAATAACGTAAGTCCACTTGATCTTATACGCTGGCTCGTAATGTAGCGACGAAACGAAGGTTAAGACTTCAGACCTCTTTTACTGTTGTATACAAATGTCATTTACTCCGAGTTCTTGGTTTGAAACGCTATTATTTTATTATGCATTTGTTGCTATCATATCTAGAGCTTTAACTTAATTTGTTGTGTTCTGATATAAAACTAGAACAAAAATAATGTCTGTAACAATGTTTCTCTTATGTAACAATCCTGGCTGTATAACACAATATCCAGATAACTCACACCCAGGAAGGTTTTGCGTTTGTAGGTCATCATCCCTTTTGCGTTTCCTCACTTACTTTTAGTAGGCCTTTTAATTTCGTAAACAAAATATAAGGAGAAAATAATCGAACCGTATTTGTAGAACACTTTGTACCCCGTGTCCAGATACCCTTATAATACGCCTGATTTATATAGCAAATAAAAGCTTTTCGAAAGGCACCACACATTTAGTGCCGAAACAGACTGACTTTAAAAAAATTGAAATTCGATAAAATTACGATTACCATTCTATGTGTTTTTTTTATATATTTCCTACGACGTATATCACTTTTTCTTCCTTGTGTGTATAATTCTTTCATTGGTCAACCGTAAGTGTATTTATCCCCGCTAATAATTTTTAATGAAGTTCACCAGAAAACTCCTTTCACGGTTATTTGCTTGGTGACGTCTATAGTTGGCTCCAATTTTTCACTTTTCATCTTCACTACACTATATCCCTGGCAAGGCAACTAACACAATGATTAGTTAACAACAAGAGACGTGGATCAGCGATACAACCGCAGAGTGAAACTAGTTTCGGGTTAGCTGCAACATGACATTCTGTTTATGCAGTAAAAATGTTCTCATCCCAACGTCTTATTTTGGGTTGCAATGACAGGCAAGATAAGGTCAGTGAAATATTGTGCCATACTGATACATATACAATTTATTTCTTCCCTCTATGTTGGGCACTGAAATGTTCGGAACACAGTTTGCTTTTGGTGTAAAGCAGCCACAGCTATCCACAGCAAACTACAGACATAGATGCAGATGCTATCAAACAACTGATTTTCCTTTTTATAAAAATAAATTGCTGTCACTTCCTTTGGTATCCGTGAAGGTACAGGTCACTATTCACAGTTTTAACATTGGTACTAGGAACTGGTGACGTGATCAGGTTCACGGTTAGGTCCATCCCAAACATTTATGAAATTTCAACTGGAATTTCATTATGCCAAACCTAAATACTCCAGTTCGAAGCTACAAAATATTTCGCGTCTCTTTCCTTTTAAGATTTGAAGAAAACTGGAACACATTCAATAAAGTGCTCTGCCAAATATTAAAGTGGACTTATGGTGTAAAAAAATAAACATGTTTTTAGAAAGAAGGGCTTTGCAGAAGAGTCTCAAATAAAGGCAAGAGAGGATCATACGAAAAGTTTCAAGAAATAGGAGATCGGTTATCTGTTAGAATCGTTACAAGCTGAATAGTAAAACTTAAAAACAATCTATCAGATAATTGAGGACGCAGATTGTAGTAGGTATTTCAAATCCAGCCTGCATGGATTCCGCAGTGTTGATCGAAATAGTTGGAAACGAGTTTGTAGTTTGTAAGATATTTACGATACAACACCTAAGGGTCCTTACTAATCTGGTTGACAGGCAGCACCTGTTAACAGTACCATAATTTTGTTAACACATCTAAACTTGCCTAAAAGCAGCATAATCAACACCCATAGCAAATATAAATTGTACTGTGAAGTGTGTTTCATGATGGGCATAAAATTATAAAAATAGACCGTGAGTTTGGACGAAACCAAATTATGCTTCTGGTAACAGTTGATGCAGATTTCCGTGGTCATTTTGGTAAATACTAGGACGTTTGTCAGGTCCCACTTCGAAATAATTCAAATTTCACTTACAGGTTAACAGCAAACACCCTGGATGGTATTTAGAGTTTAGCAACAAACTCTATGACAGCTCTGACACATCAAAAACAAAGGAAAACAGCTTCCTCGGAAAACAGGGAAAGATTTAGCAAATTGAGATAGGAGAATTTTTGGATGGTTTCGCTTGTCAGCTCCAAAAGTAAAATGGTTCCCGAAGAAAAGAAATTTTGCTTAATCGAAAAACAAAGGTGAAACCAGTAAAATTATTGATACATAGTCCTGTCGTTTATTTATTTCCTTGCATACTTTTGGATGAACAGATGAAGCAGATTTCAACTCTTTTAAAATTTTAAAGAGACAAACCTTTGCTTCACCAACAGCAAAGATTTGCCTTTCCTTTGTTCTAACAGGCAGCTTTACGCCTCGGGCATAAAATCTTATAGCTTCCGTATTTCTATCCTAATGTGTGCAGAAGCATTGCAACCCCAATTATAATTTCTAACAAATCCTCAAATTTCTAGTAAACATTCTATGGGTATGGTTTGAAACAACGTACAGAAAAGTTTCTTTGTTTTCTCTGCAAATACAGCCAGAATCCCTTTGTTCAAGTTAAATACTCTGAACTTTATATTTTATTTTCACCCATGGAACAGGTAGACAACTTATCCTACCTTGGGAGAATTGTACCATCGCTGAGCATCTCAGAGAAGGATGTGAAACACTTAGTTTTGACGTCCCTCTCACTGGGTTTTCCTGGATAAAGATCTTAAGTTATGCGCCAAGCTGCAGGTGTACCGAGATGCTGCTGTCTTCACATTACTGTAAGGATGTGAGACGTGGACCCTTTACCACCATGACATGAAGAGAAACGAAGCTTGGCTTCATTGTAAACATCAAATGGGATCAATATGTGTCTAAATAGGGCAAAAATGATCAGCATTGATGCTCGACTGAAATGAATATGAGAAAAATCAGACTTTCTTGACAAATTTTACACAGTGTGCTCAGTACTGACAAAAGACTTACGAGTGTAGTGAAATACTTCATCCACCAACCTATTTGAGTCGGAATGACAGGAAAGATAAGATTAGAGAAATAAGGTGCCGCACTGATTCTTATATGAATTCTTTTTTTCCCTCGTACCATTCGGGGTTGGAATGCACAGCAAATAGATTAGCTTTGGTGCTGAGCACACTTTGCCACCCACAATTTTCTGAATTGCAGAGTATATATGTAGAGGGTGAGGTGCTACAAATACCAGCTCAAAATGACCATGAAGAGCATAAACATAGACCCAACCTCCTGGGACAACCTTGCGTAAGACTGCACTCACTGGCGCAATATTATCTCCACGGCTGTCACTCTGTTTGATAAGCACATCATAGTTAAAAGACAGCAAGGCAGTAGGTAACACTAAGAACAAACAACAAAGAATTAATAGCAGCAAAGAGGGAACCAAAAGATGGATTTATGAATATTATGGTGGGTGCAGGAGGATCACTGAATGGGGCATCTAGAAATTTCTATTGTTTTGTTAGAAAACTGAGGGGAGGGAAGGACTGAGTGAGGACTGGGTGGGTGGTAATGCTCTCTCCTCGCATTCAGGAGGTGTAGGTTCGAATCCCAGTCCGGCCAACCAGATTTCGGTTTTCCGTGGTTTCTCTAAACCTGTCAAGGTGACTACAGGGTTGGTTCCTTCAGAAGGCCATGGGAAATTTCCTTCCTCCTTTCTTGACCCCAGTTCTTTCCTGCCTCTAAGGATTTGAAAAATGCAGAGACATTAAGTAACTAGTTTAATGAGACCACTGGGGACTATGTTACAGGAATAGGAAGGTGCATATCGGAGAACGAGCTTATCCACACAATTACAAATGATCAGACCAAAAAATTTTGAGTTCACTCTGGATATAGCTAAACAGTGTAATGTTTAACCTGGAGACTTGTTGCTCACCAGAGAACCACAAAAGTGTGATGGTAGTACTAGTCAATCAAGCAGGTGCGACAAATGGGGTTAAAGTTACAGGCCAGTTAGTCTGATATGAGTGGAGATAAGTTAATGCAAAGGTTGATATGCAATGACATCAGAGATGTTTGTGAGGAAAGAAACTGGTTTGCAAATCGAATACCTGGCTTTAGGTAAGGATATTCGTATGAATCTCAATTAGTGGGCTATTTGTTATATATTTTAAATGAAATGGACATGGGAGGCGAAGTTGGTAGTTTAGCACTAAATCTGTTTAAGGAAATTGACAGAGTGAACCATACAATTGTGTTAAATCTACATCTACATCTACATATATACTCTCCAATTCACAAAATTGTGGGTGGCAGAGGGTGCTCAGCACCAAAATTAATCTCTTTGTTAAATAAGGTAAAAACAATTGCAGTGGATGCAAAAATAACTTTTGGTAGAGGAACTCTTGAAGGGTAGGGGAAAAAAAAGAGAAACAGTAGGAAAAGCAATGTCAAGACAAGTGGAAGTGAAAATGGGAGTACCACAATGTAGTTTGTTAGGACCATAAATATTCATTATTCTAATAAGTGATTGTATGAATGGCTTAGACTTAGAAGTTAGGTTGTTTGTAGATGACATAATGTTATATAATTGCATCATGAAGGGAGAAGATTGTAAACAGCTGCAGTGTGACCTGGACAGGATATCTAGCTGGGTAGATAATGACAAAAAGAGTCAGCAGTCAGCTTATTAGGTGCACAAATGGAAAAAAAACTGAAGGTTGTTTACGATTATACGTTGGGAAAGTAATTGCTTGTTGAAACCCTGGAATATGTTGGCACAAAATTTGATAATAAACTCAACTGGGAAGAGCAGATTGGACAGATGGTAGGAAACAGCTTCAAAATCCATCCTTCATTTGTTAGGGAGGTTGATGAGGGTATGGACTACAAAAGTGAGGAATTAGGTTACAAATCCTTGGTTGGACTATTTCTTGGAATAATGCGGAACACCATATTTTGGATACCATATATAGAAATTAGAAGAGTGCATAGAAGTGTGGCTAGATTTATCAGAGCAAATTAGCGTAGAACGCAATCAGTAACTGTTATGATGCAAGAGCTGGATTGGGAGTTATTGGAAGACACTAAGAGGGTGAACAGAGTTCTGGGAATATGCAAGACGTTTGTTGGTAGTGAAGTTTGAAAAGATATTGGTGGGAAAATTAAGAGACATGCTTGTAAAGGAAAAGGTGACAATGACCACAAGCTGGCACTCGATTTCAGGCACAAGGGAGTAAGATAACGTTCTTTTGTAGGTAAGGGAGTGAGCGATTAGAATAAATTACAAAGGGAAGTGATGAATAACTGCCCGAAATACATGCTGGAATTTAAAATACAAATTCGCAAAGGGTAAATTTTGCCGGATACAAGAAACTTGCGTAGGGTAATTGCCACCGCAGCATTTTCTACATCGCAATTAACTTAAAGATGTTAAAAGCGGAGTACTGTTGTCGTAGTTTATGACATTGTTAGAAATATTGTTGTCTTACTTGTTACAGTTAGCGGTATTGCGATTGCTGGTTACTGTAGAACGCAGTTGCTGGAAATTATAGTTTCATCAGTATACAATATTGCCGTTTCGGCAATTTAGAATTATTGAATAACATCTTTTCTTCATACCTGCCAATGTGGCTGAGTATAACGGACCGGGCACGAGTCAAGCCCTAGCGTACCAGCTGTCCTCAGCAGCCATCAAAGCGATTGTCGGGACGTACTCAATCTGTGTCTTATAAACTACTACACATTTCACGAAAAAAAAAATAAACTTATCACGTTGAACATAGTTGAACGTTTCACAGACAGATGGCAACACTTAATCTCCTTCATTAGTGTGCTTAGTAGGAATAAAATGCTTGGCGTCAGCTAGCGCTTGCGGAAACAAAACGATAGCTACAAATTTACCCATGCCAGCGATGAATAAAACTCATCTAAAGCAGCTGACCCCAAATTGTTGGGAAAATTTGGTGAAGAAGAAGATCTTTGCCTTGGTTCGGCGGGTACACAGGTGAATAGCTAGGTTGGCTTGCGAAAATGGCCATAGAACACGGTCAGTAGCTGGTATGGCAAATGAACAAGGAGCGTGTTGGGTGATTGTAACGTTCTGGCCACGCATTCGGGAGGACAGGGGTTTGAATCCCTGTCGAGCCATCCAGATTTGGATTTTCCATGGTTTCCCCAAATCACTCCAGGCGAATGCTGGGATGATTCCTTCAGAAGACCATGGCCGAATTTCCTCCCGTTTCTGGCCCACCCCAGTCCCTTCCCGCCTCTAATGACCCCGACGTCGACGAGACGTAAAGCCAGAAGCAAAAAAAATAATATAAAATAAAATGAACTATGTTAGCTGTCGTTGAAGACAGTTGCGAGTTAAGATAGTGTTGGGAGTTTGTAAGTCGTATATTGGCAATAAGGCGTGAAAATATATTAGTAGAAGAATTAGAAGTCGTACATGGAATTTGAAATGTAGCCACGGTCATAAACTAGCACTTGATTTCTGCCACAAGGGAGAGGGAATATTTTCTTCTGTCGGTAAGGAAGTCACAGGCAGGAATAAACCACAGAACGATATAAAAGATTTTGCCGTTTTCGCAGCCGTCATTTTGGTACTAATAGCTTTAGAAGTTTCGCGCTGCGTCGAAGTGCTTCTTCTTCTTTTTCCCAACGTTTCGACCTGGCCTTAGGCTTTCCTCAGGGAACTTAGCCGCCTGCTGACTCTGCCAGAGACTCTAGCAGACTCAGCAGGCGGCTTAGTCCCCTGGGAAGACCTAAGGCAAAGTCGAGACGTTGGGAAGAAGAAGAAGAAGGAAGAAGAAGCCCTTCGACGCAGCGTGAAACTCGTGAAGCTATTTATGTAAATCGATATGTTAAACAATTTACCTAAAACACTAAAGGAATTCAAAGTAAAAATTCGTGAAATACAGAAACAAGTGTGTGGATAAATTTTCAGTAGAACGTGATTTTCATCACAATAAAACAATAACTACAACATTTTAAATTTTTTTTAGTTTTTTGTGATTTTTTTTTGTATTTTTTTTTTTTTTTGCTTATGGTTTTACGTGTCGTCGATGTCATAATAGGCGGGAGAGGATTGAAGGCAAGGAACTAGAAGTAAGTCAGCCATGACCTTTTTAAGGAACCATCCAGGCGTTTGCCTGGAGATATTTACGGAAACCTAAACGTGGATGATTGGATGGAGATTTCAGCACGCGTACTCTTGAATTCCCGGCCCAAGTGTTGCCGCTCACCCACCACACTCTGTAATAATAACAATACTATTTAAGAACATTGTCGTATTATTGTACAATGCCGTTATTGCGGTTCGCGAAATTGTTAAAAAATGTATATATATTTGTTTCTATTAGAGAAATTATTTCGTGAACATAAATGCTGTCGCTCCGTGAAATGAGTGTAGAGCCTACAATCATTTGTTAGTGTTATTGTTCCTAATGGGCCCAGCTAATAATTTTTCCTGTCTCTCCTGTGCGATCGGTTTCCGAGATTTAGTCACTTTTGGTGGATGGGACCCGGCGTTAATCATATTACAAAATTTGGATCGATATTTATCATCAGAAATCCGAGTGGAATCCATATCTTTTGTGCGCAATCATCTTAGAGACCCGATTATGATAAGGGCGAGCTATTTGAGAATGGTGGTGCTGGAGTTGGTGCGGTGAGAGGTGGCGGGGCGAGGGCGTTCCGTTGGCCGGCTGGCTATTAGAGCGGGCGAGGCGGGCGCGCGCACAGTGTGATCCAGATCGCGGGCACGGCCACATCAGACCACCACCACTCACCACGGTAAGTCACTCGTCAGTCAACATCTCACATTGGCCCATGCGCAGAAACACTATGCTTTCAAAAACTGATTGGTCTATATTAGAGCAAATTTTTAAAGTTGTCATAATAACTGTGGTCTCATGCCACATCTATTGTCAGCATTTAACATCACAGCGAATCGGTATGATAAAGGCATCAATGATTTATGGTTCGGATCTAAATTTTTTGAGTTATGTCGCTTTACGCAAACATTTTGTCTTCCCATGTCCCTAGGGCATATAGTTAGGTTCATCATCAGAGTTGGGTAGCTTAAAGCAGGATTTCTCAAAGTGGGGCACGCGAACCCCTAGGGGTTCACCAGTTGACCGTGGGGGGTTCGCGGCTGCCTAGCTGACTCAAGCAAGCAACACCCAAGATCGTCAATTGAGATTGACAATTAGCAAAATTGCTCCTAAAATTGACTCAATTTTCTACAAGAAACAAGCCTATCCATTTGATTAATTAACAACATACTGCTCTTTATGTCTATTATTTTTTTAAACAAAAATCCTTTTTTTTAAAAAATATATACATATAAAGCCAGTTTTTAATGGGGTTCACCACTGTCGGAAAAATTTAATAGGGGTACATTGAATTATAAGTTTAAGAAACCTTGGCTTAAAGGATATTTAGGAAGGCAGGATAGGTACACTCGTATGTCTTGACCTATGTCGAGCAACTGGAACCACAATGAGAACAGTTGGGCCAGAATTTTAACATAGTCCCTTAATAATTCATGTTCAAATATTCAGGTGTTATTGACTCTTCTGTCTTCCTCCTATATCGATTAACATCTCGTCATTTTTACCAAGTCTGAAAGTAAATATATGAACTACTCCTGTATAGTGATAATACTTAAAATAGCGTTGTGTGTCGTAATAGGTCAGTAAAAAAATAAAAATCAGTATCCTACATCCACTCCCTTCGCTGGGGGGGGGGGGGGACATTCATGTTAAGTCTTGTGAGTGATGCGTACTTCTGAGATATACTTTTCTTGATATAAATAAACATTTTGTATTGTATTTTACTAGTAAGATCTTTGAAACCAAAATATTCACAATAGTACTCACCGAATGTCACAAGATGAATGTGATTCTCAGATCAGATGGTGAAGGTTGCTTCCCTTCGATTCGAATGAACCGGCCTGAGATGGTTGAGAGCTGTTCTTCTCCAACCATATCTCCAAACCAACGTTCTTATTCTGATATTTCTGAAGTTATAGGTACAGCTGATGGTTGTATCACCAACAATGTTAAGAGAAGTGTAGTGTAGCCCCTGGATAAGATCAGCGCGGCGTCTGCAGTAGCCGCGAACTTGACAAGTCACGTTCTACGTAATTCCAGCGATACCGAGTTGTAATTGGTTGTCCGTGTCTACCAGCAGAAAACATTTCTTCATCTTAGAGACTAAGTTATTCCGAAACCACGAACCAGTTAAAACGCTTCCAATTCTCAGCCATACTGCATTTCAGATTATTCCTGAGAACTGTCCTTGATGTTAACGTTCCATTCAAATTTGATTCACAAAAAGAATTGTGAGTTTATTAAACTTGAAAGAGAGCGCATATATGATCGGCACAGAACAGGATTCTTGATTTACTGACAATGTTGGACGGTTAAAATATTTACATGCTGTCCTGTCCGTTTTATTCATTAGTTGCATGAAAAAATTCTCCGCATTCTAGTTAACTAAATATGGACTTTTACTTTTATACCATTATAAAATTTAACATTTCTTTCGTCAGTCGTGTCTAACAAAAGTTTAAACTGACACCAAGAGTCTGTATGTCATAATTGATAGTAAATTCAATCTTGTATAACAATAGCTTCACCCTTTCAGCACAATATCAAATACGGTTTTCTCTTTTAGTGCAAGTATGTGTTAAGAACTTTGTCTTTAGTTTACTTCGGAGCTACTCAGCTAGTGGTAATTCAGAGCTTAAGAATTTGACAACAAACTTATGAACGAGGGTGAATGTACTGACTATATCATACGAAAAAACTCTGACGATTCATTCTGCCAAATAGCGGAGTACCACCTCGGAGTTGTACCAATCAAGCAAAGACCTTGCGCTGCATTAACGTTCAGTATTTCAATTGAGAATATTACACCTAAATGTGGAATTCTTTGTATTAGATTAGATATTATCAGGAATATGAAAATTGATTCTGATTAGCAATTATTGATAGTCTTTTTTGTTTTCAATTTTTTTTTAAAAAAAAACGCATGTCTGTCCCGTGAAGTACTTGTTAAGGGGAAATACTGCTGAGTATCCGGAAGTTAATTAGCGTAAACACTGCGAGGAAAGTGTTCCTCATAATCTGCAGTGAGTGTCGTCTGGAAAGCGGTGCAGGGCCGAACGTGGAAGCCACTCCTTCGAAAGGAACCTCGCCTTTCACTCTCGATGGGACAACGGCTGGATCCAGTGTCTCAGCATCGACACCACAGCTGAGAAAGCAATCCACTGCTCCACACACCCTGGCGTATCGTGCCACGTTCCATAAGGTTCAGCACTCTACAGACCGGTCAAACACTCACAACAATTCGTACGATTTCAATACTAATACAATAACATTTTAATGCCATTTGGAAAATAATTTTCTACATTCAAAATTTTTGTTTCACTTATGAAATTTTATGCCAAATATTTTACTTAACGAAAACCGAGGGTGGTGGTGTAACGGCTAGCGTTCTGGCCTCGCATTCGGGAGGACGGCGGTTTGAATCCCCGTCCGGGCATCCAGATTTGGGTTTTCCATGGTTTCCCAAATCACTCGGTAAATGCCGGGATGCTTCCTTCAAAAGGCCATGACCGAATTCCTTCCCATTCCTTGCCCCCTCCCCCATCCCTTCCCGTCTCTAAAGACCTCGCTGTTAGAGAGACGTTAAGCAGATAAAATTAAAAAAAAAACTAAACGAAACTTCGTGCTCAATTTAAAACGTTTTACACTACTTATAATGTCCAGAATGTAATCTGATTATATTGTTCACTCTATATTTGGGACAAACGCAAATCCCCTCCTCCCAGATATATACAGGGTGATTATAATTAAAGTTAATGTTTCAAAACGCTCTAAAAAACGAACCACTTATTAAAATGACATCAAAATTGAACGGTGTATTATTGAAGAAGGGGGAAAGAACATGAATGAAAGATGGCGCTCCTCCGAACATTGCAAATCGAGTGAAGCAGTTGTTGAGGCGGCATTTCCGAAATGCTAGAATTATCAGTCGTCATTTCCCTACAGCCTGGCCGGCCCGATCACCTGATCTTAATCCGTGTGATTTCTGGCTGTGGCGTTATCTGAAAGATGTTGTGTTCAGTACTCCGATTGCCAACGTAGCTGAATTGAAGACACGCGCAATACATTCCGAACTTGACCCCGGTGACACTTAGATCGGTTGTGGAACATGCTGTTTCCCGGTTTAATCTTGTTGCACCCAACAGTGGACAGCATATTGAACATGTTTTGCGCCAGCCTCGCGAAACTTAAAAACCGATTGGATGGATGCTTTTTATGCGGTTTTTGGCCTCAGGACAGTTAAAAACCAATTGAATGGAGGCTTTTTTGGTTCATGTTCTTTCCCCCTTCTTCAATAACACGCCGTTCAATTTTGACGTCATTGTAATCAGTGATTCGGTTTTTAGAGCGTTTTGAAACTTTAACTATAATTATAATCACCCTGTACGTTGAGTTGGATCTCTATTTAGTAAAAATCTCCAGGAATCTGGTATCTTCTTCACAACCTCTTCCCAACATTATGGGATCGGTTGTCTTCGATGAGTTTTTATTCATTGTTTACTAGGTCAAATTAGCAGCCGAATATTTTATATCTACTGCCAGGTCGTACCAAGTACTAATAAGGAAAGTGAAGTGTTGCCATCTGTCTGTTAAAAGTGTAACTATATTCGCGTGTGATAAATGTATTTTTTTTTTCCTTGTGAAATGTGTAGTTTATGTAGCGAAGATTGGGGACCCTCCCGGAATTCGCTTTGATGGCTCCAGAAATCCGCCGGTAAGCGAGGGATTGGGCTCGTGCCTGGTCCGTTGTACCTCCATGATCCAGTGCGCAGTGCCTCAGCACATTGAGACACATTGACGAGTACCTAGGAAAACGGTTTAGGGACTGAGTAATCGTTTCACAAAGCTCAAAATCTGTCTCCCACTAGAAACAGAATTTTACAATTAACGTAGCTTCATTACATCTTGGATGATACGTTATAATGTTCTCGCAATTCTGAATGTATACACAGTTACTAGAAAAACGACTGCTGCAAGTAAATGGCTACGAAACTAGAGATCAATATGTGCTAGAACACACACAAAAATCTTATTCCAATTCATGATATTCTGTTATCTGTAGACAAATTTATTACGGTTGGCAAACATGAAACAATCACAGCAGTAAAACTGATAAGCCCCATTTTTTTTCTTTTTTTTTTTGTACCGTCAAACTGTTTGTGATGTGTGCCTTAATTACTTGGTGAAATTTCTTTAATGTCTTCATTCCGTCTCACTTCTGCTACTCTATGTTTTCTATTCGGTTTTAGCTGTACGCTAAAGGAAACTTAGCTTAAGAACGGTAATTATCAAGGAGTGCTTTCATGTGGTGCCTCTGAAAGCGAACTTTTTGCTTTACTAAGAAGTTGTTTTAGTGTTGTCGTCTGCTTTAAGGACAAATTCATTATCACAGCACCCATAGTGTTTTCCAAGTTGGTACAAATTATTTTCTAATTAGACGCTGTTACAATCCGAAAGGTTAGGCTTAGTATTCCCTCTGTACTGCTTAAAAGTTGTTGCGAATGCTGCGCCTGCGAGATTGTGCATAGTCAACCATCTCCACTAGCAAGCTAAGAAGATAAACGACCTCTTATGCTCACGGATTATTTGTCACTTTTATTGATGCCTCAGATTGGTGTTTCGTATATAATGATCGACTATAAGATCACAATACTTCAGTCAGTATATTACATCTTCCTCCGTCGACTATACAAGATCTGAATTTCAATTCTCCGAATATTTCTTATTTCAAGCAAGATAAGAACACATCTTCAGAAACGATAAATCTCTCATATAACTTCGACCCTTTTATTAATTCTTCTTAATCTTAAAGCTTAAATACTGACCGAGCAGTGGATTCAAACAGTTAATCTCGTTACATAGAGATAAACTTGAATTAATAATTCCTACGACTTTGTATCTTTGCAGACATGCAAAGTATATCTTGTAGTTAGTTTAAAATCTGGAGCTTGTTCATTACCGTGTTAATTACAAAGTTTTTATGTACTCAAAAAGTTAACAGCCTTAATTTTTGTGTGTCCAGGCAATTTTTTTTTCGGAAGCAGAAAAGGCTAGACTTTTTTTTTTTACCATTATCGTCTATCACATAACCGTATCAAACTGACGTTTTTTAATGACTGGATATTGTGGGCCATTTCCTCAATTGCAGGTTAATCAATTTTTTATAAAGGTGAATAACACGCCAATGCAATTGAATTTTGTTTTTCACAGGGTGGTGTTTACTTTCTCATGTTTTGAAAACGGTAAATAATAGTATTAATGTGAAATTTGGTAGGTGCAGTGTAGTGCTTCATACCTTCAGCAAATTCTAAAAAACCTACACAGAGAAGCTAACCCTGATCATGAGAAAAAAGTAAAAAAGTAACATATGTCGCTGATGATGTTCTTGAAATAGAGCGAAACGCGTACGACACCAAAATAAAACAAAATTCAATTGCATTGGCGTGTTATTCACCTTTATAAAAAATTGATGTTTTTTATTCTTAGAAGGTTCTTCATCTCATTTCTCCACCAATATACGAAACCGACAATTTCTAGGAAAGCGATAAACCTATAGTGAGGAGGCTCTACATGACAGTCTATGCTTAAAGTGAAATGCACTTTTTTTTCTCTCCTATAGGACATGACAAAACGTGCTTACCTAGGACATAGTAAAGAAGTAATCTCAGAACATCGTTAGTAACCTTTACACTCATTGTGTCTAAGTGGTTTACAAATTTTGTTTCCCAGACCCACTCAGCCTGCTATCCAATGAGTACCGTGGAGGAAACTCCGCAGGAAGGTAGAGAACGCCTGGAGTGTGGCGCTGACCCCGTCACATCCATCCTAGGTTGTAATCGGAGTGCGGAGCTCTACCCCCGCGAATCTTACGGGAAGTGACAGGAGCTGTAGGAACTCCGTGACCTTTAACACAAAGGAGAGATTTTTTTTTGTGATTATTCAAAATTATCTCTCGTGACTAAAAATTATATTTCGAATAATTCTGTCACTTAGACATGCCATTTCAACATTTTTGAATGATGCATCCACATTATAGCAAATTTTTCTTTCTCGTATTATTTTCTGGAGAAATAAAAGATATTTTATGGTGATATTGAGCTATAGAAGATTTAAAAATTTAATACCTGACTTATTTAACAGAATAATTATTATGCGATTTTTAATCTCATAAATTCACTCAGTCCTACAATATGAACAATGGAATAGAAGAGAGATGTTAAAGAGGACAAATATAGTTCTTTAAACATCTTTGCCACTAGACAGTACAAATATTCAACTGATGTAGCTATTATGTACATTAAACCGAGCGTGGTGGTGTAACGGCTAGCGTTCTGGCCTCGCATTCGGGAGGACGGCGGTTCGAATCCCCGTTCGGGTATCCAGATTTGGGTTTTCCATGGTTTCCCCAAATCACTCCAGGTGAATGCCGGGATGCTTCCTTCAAAAGGCCATGGTCGAATTCCTTCCCATTCCTTGCCCCCCTTCCTTTCCCGTCTCTAAAGACCTAGTTGTTATAGGAGACGTTAAGCAGCTAAAAAAAAAAAAAAAAATGTACATTAACTCTCAGGAATGAAACAGCGTGTCTGTGATTATAAAGGATTTTGTGATATCCTGCGTTTCCTGTTAATAATCTGTCCTCTTTAGTTTCTAAACTCCAAGATTAAAATTCTTCTATAGTGCAAAAATTACGTATAAATCTGTTAAGATTTTGTAGTCTACGTATTACTTTTAGTGGTAAAATACCAATGCAGATAGTTGCGGATAATTTTGTCCTCGTCAGTAAAATTGTCAATGACTTGTATTCTTTATTAATGTTCTGACTGTGCATGTCGGGATTGGAACTAAGTATTAAGGGTTATCTGCAACAAGAGATGATAGAAATAATAAGTAATATGCCGGAATTGCTACTGTATCTGAATCTTTAAACAGGCTGCGAGTGATCCTTTCACAAAACTCTTGGAGCAGTTTTTCTGACTTTAGTTACTTCTGTGATCTTGAATAATTTTTTTCAGCAACAGATTCATCAACTCAGCGAAGAATATAAAAGTTCTTACTATCTCTTTTCATTTTCTCTGTGGTTTTTTCCAATCTTGTCAATGAACAATTATTTCTTTAATGAATGGCATGTTCATATGTGTTAACTGTTGAACTCCTTCGGCTTTCATCGTTATATTACTCACGGCGTGTGATATATAATTATTCCGGTAGTTTGTTAATTGATTCTTGTCTCATTAGCTTCTCTTTCTTGTAGTCAGTTGTAACCTCTCATTAATCATCGAAGCGGAAATTAACTACTCAATTGAAAATGAAATCAGCCACGTCACTCTCTTCGAATTATTAAAGACGCAAATGAAAAGTGAAATTTGAAGGTGTGGCTTAACTGAAGCGTGCGTTGTATAAACCCAGTGAAACAGCTATAGTGTTGAGCGAAACTTTCACACAATCTGGAGGATGGAGAGTAACTTTGAGGACTGATATTTCCGAAGACTGGGGTTCAAATCCCTGTGCAGTTGTCGACTGCAGGAAACTGCTGGGATAGATCCCCTTTTTGGACTACAGATGATTTCGTTTGAATGAAAATCCGCAAAACTACAGTTTACATCAGTTTTTTTTACTTATGGCTTTACGCCTCGTCGACGGCGAGGTCATTAGAGGCGGGAAACGACGGGGGACAAGGTACGGGAAGGAATTCAGCCATGCCATTTTGAAGGAAGTATCCTGGCATTCGCCTGGAGTGATCTGGGGAAACCATGGAAAACCCAAATCTGGATACCCGGACGGGGCTTCGAAACGGTTAGATCAGTTATTAAACTGATGTCGGTTACAAGGTTGCAATATGAGAACAGAACCACATCGAAGCTCAATAATGTTCCATCACGGGCAATGCGGTTACCAACATGCAGAATGCAGGTAGTGGTGATGGGTGTCCTACTGTGGAACATAGTTTCACTCTTGTAACTGTACAGCCGGTTCGGCAATAACCGTTGCTACCTGTTCCTGATCAAACAGCAATCGTCCAGTCATGTTTCATTAATGCCCTATTGGCGATGTCAGCGACAAGGGTAATATGAGCATGCTGGATTGTATCCGCGATATAAAGACGGACATTATCACCTTCAAGCTAGAGCCCATTAAGTACAGTGGTTGTATGTCAGAAGAACATGTCCATTTACGACCTGCATATGAATTCAGTTTCCCAATTAAATTCCACTCAAACCATCGTTGGGCTGAACTAAACTGAATCTATTGCAGGCAGGAGGAAGTAGCACGAGTTTCATAGATATATACAATCTTTTCTGCCACTATGTCGATTGATGTCAAGGTGAAAACCAGACTCGAGGTCTGGTAAAATAAACTCCGCTTTTTATCAGCTGAGTACACAATAAAAATTACAAGATGTGCTCTTGACGTTTTGCACGCCGATCAGATGAAGTAAAATATGGCGGAGACTAACAATGGCACTCATAAATTGGAAGATTATTCTCCGTTTGCTATTGCACGTGAGCGAGATTGTTAAAGCACCTAGCTCGAAATTTTCACCGAGTGGGCTTCTCTGTCAGGATAGGTGGTGTTGTGTACCAACGGGTCGGGTTAAACCTTAACCTCTCCTCGTGCCAGTGGAGTTATTATACACGATACTGTTGATTAGTTCCTTGGATGGACACGCCAATTAATCGGCCACCTTGATGTCTTTCGGAAGAATAGTAGTTACTTGGGTGGCAATGCGGTTTCACCGTCTGTTTTCTGTCGTTCATACACAAAACATAATAAACATAACACGTACTGTACTTGTCACAGGTATGTAGACTTGAATGAATGATTTCTGTACCGAGTGACTCACGAGTATGACTGTTCACGAAGGTCAAATGGATTGGTTTCTAACTGCCTTCCAATGTGTGAACAGTACTGTAAATGTTACTGAGTGTATTTGAATGACTGTGATGGTGTGGATATTGATTGTGTTGTGTTATTTGTGTGGTAAAGTGGGACGATGTAGCCCGTTGTTGGCATATTTTCCGAACCTTATCAAGCAGGTTAACTAGTTTAACGACACCATTACAAGAAGGATTGACAGTGTCTTTTGCTTTCCTCTTAGACACAGATATATGCTTTTTAACCCAGACCGTTGGTAGGTGATCAGACGATTGGGAATCGTTTACAACCATCTCTGTTCCCTTATGGTAACACCCGAAAGATGAAAATTCTTTCTGTCCATCCCAACCGGCTCTACTCTGAGCCATGCAGTTTCCTAAGTAAAATAATAACTTAATTGACAAATATTATGTGCAACAGTTGTTGGATTGATCCATAAGCGAAAGAACCAGTTACCCGTCCTAGTTATTCATTTCGTTCAATGTGCTGGAAAAGAGTGAAATGGTTACTTTACTAATCAGCCGTGGCCCGTTTGCTAAATGTTGTAACCAAAGGTAGGCCCGTTCACCTGCCATCTGCACCGGCCTCAAGGCAGGCTGTCAGTTGATATACCGTAACCACCTCACTCAGCAACAGGTGGAATAACAGCCTGCTAGTTGCAAAGACGGTGCTCCAGATTCGAGTTCCATGCCGGCTCGAGCGTTCACACTAAATTTCGAATATAGCTTTATAATGCTTACAACGGAAGTAACAATCGGCATTATCCAACAAAATATTGGAGTGCTGTAAGATTCGTCATCGCCGTTTTTTTTTTAAATCTGGAGATAACTGGAGACATTTGTCATCACCGTTTATGAAGGGACTAGCAATACATTTTCTTGTAAAAAACAAAATTAGGGTTACCGGGACTGGGATCGAAGCAAAGTTCTCCAGAATGCTAGAACCGAATGTTAACTGCTCATCCATGAAACTCGTTTTTTTTTTTTTTTTTTTTTTTTTTTTTTTTTTTTTTTTTTAACTGTTGTATTTGAAATTATCGAATTAATGGTTACTATCTTGTCGCATATCATTTACTGTCTTTCTGGTATTCCTTAAAATTATTTAAAACCGTCGATGAAGAAAGGAAATGGTTGCACCTAGGTAAAATTCTACAGCAGTACTCCTACGATCGCTATGCTAGAAGACAGTTCTTCTGAAAAGGCGATCCAATTCGTTTTTTCGTAATTATTCATTAAACATAAAAATAATTCAACTGACAATTTGCTGAATTGTCACGCTGAGCAACCTTTTACAGTTGTAAAGTTATACGTCATTTTTGAATGGTTACATTGCGCCTCCATGAAGACAGATTCATTGTCTTGGAAATGGTAAGACCAATGTGACCTCATATTCTTCAATATTGTTTCTCACTCAGCAGCTAAGATTTATCGAGATGACCAATATGTTCCTAAACGATTCTATCAAATTAATTTATTCCTAAATCTGTTTTTCTCCGTATGTAGTGTTTTCTTCGGAGCCTTTTCGACACGAATTATGGAGTCTTAACAAATTATTACGATGCTTTACTTTTCATGTACAAAAATTGAAATCTGATTTAACGCTAAATGATAATTTCATATACTTGCTATCCCAGGGCAAAAAACGGGGAGTACATAAATTACCTGGTGTATGTGCGAAACTGTGGTGAAATAGATGTTACATTGGATGTTCTTTATTGCGGTGGTTCTGCTTTATGGTGAACATAGTTGCTTAGTCTTCTTACTGAAACCTCTACAATAAACATTGATAATCTCCAAACTTTCACTGTCATGTATTAATTCTGAAAGCAGCACTATAAGTCTAGAATTGGTTATAAGCAAACGAAGTTAACGAATCAGTTGGGCACAGTTACAAAATTAGATAAGTTATCACGACTTAATTATTCGTCCAAAGCAAAAATACATAGTTGGAACATGGAGAAAGTAGTTAAATATCAAGCTAAAGTACAAGCCGTTAATGACAATAAACATCAGAAATTTCTATACACCAACATTGTCATTTTTTCCAATTCAAAGGTCAAGATAAATCTTGGCGGCGTCGGTATTTTTTTTTTAAGAACGACATTTTTAATAATACATCCATTTTCGTCACATAAACTCTGGATCGCACCTCGCTCAGGTAATGTGGCACTCCACTGGCTCGAACGTTGACCTACTGGAACGATCAAGCCAAAGAAACGATTGCATACATTCTAAGTGTATCAGCTGCCAAGTTGCTAGGCTACGCATAATGACCACCACGGATAAATTAACACCTCTCACCATGACACCAGATGTTCTCTCAAATTCGTCACAGTCCTTGACTAAGGTTTCAATTTCTCTTCATCTCCACCAAGAAAAATACGATAGTTCTCAGTGGAGACCACTCAATGTGTTCTGCACGTAGGTAACTCTACAACTTTTGGTTTCAATAATTTCAACGAAAATTGCTATAGTAGTCGATTACCCAAATTCTGTGACAATTTTCGAACATCAGAAGAATTGAAGAAAAGTTTATAGAGCGTCAATATTTTGAATCTCGAGAAGTTTTTCATCAGTGTTGCTACCGGGTAAAAGTTCATAATTATTAGAAGAATTATTAACCGAAAATTAGTTTTAAAAAAAATTCTGGTTTCTAATTAAACTCTTCACGTTAGCGCTTCGTGATTGGTATAAAATTTTAAAATCTGTCGAATTTGTAGAAATAAAAACCGTGTATACTTGTGGAATTCATATTTCTCTTAACCAAACAACGGAATGTTGATACTTGTTACAGTACAGAGAGGAATATGTTAACTACAAGGCATCCTTTACGTCTCCACGCTTTCTCTTTATTTAGGGGATTATGTGTCATGACCAAAGCCTAACGGGTAATACTCGGTTCCACATCATGGATGCTGTTTGAGCCGAAACTCAAATATCATTTCTCACTAAAGCAAAATTCGCTAAATATGCGAGCCTTTAAAAAACTGCGATAGTGAATTTGCAGAAGCTTAAAATTTTGTGAATATATCAGTGATATTTCTAAGTGAATCTTCACTTAGCACTCTCCCCTCTGCACACAATAATATAAACGAATCGCTTAATCCTTTTATTTTTACTTTTAATTACTGGTGGTGGGTGAGCGGTTAACGCTCTGGCCTCGCATTCGGGGGACGCCGGTTTGAATCCTCGTCCAGGCATCCAGGTTTTCCATGGTTACCTCAAATTACTCCAGGTGAATACTGGGATGTTTCCTTCAAAAGGCCCTGACTGAATTCCTTCTCGTTCCTTCTCCCCAGTCCTATCCTGTCTCTAATTACCTCGACGTCTACGAGCTGAAAAGCCATAAGTAAAAAAAAAACCTTCTGAATGAACCATTCCGTCATTCACTTGGAGCGAAGTGGAAGCAAGTAAGTCATTGATTTTTGTAGCAACTATGTCGTTATTTGCCTGGAATGATCTTCGGAAACTATAGTAAACCGAAATCTGTAGGGTCTGACGGGGATTTGAATCCACGTCCTCCCACTCATCGGAAAATTAAAACTTGTATGACCGGACTGTGTATCGAATCCGGGTGGTTCCGAATACCAGGCTCGAACGTTACTGCTGAATAATCGATCTAAATGATTGGTTGCGTTTGCTGATAAAGGTAAGTGCATCGCAATGTCCTGTTTCGACATAGCGATCTGAATATGCAGCTGCGCATAGGACTGGGCCTTGAGTGACTCCCGAAGCGGTGAAACCTCCGAGAAGGAACTGGGCGCCGAACGTAATTACGTCAGTGTTTGAGTTATTATGGCGTGCCGCAGCCGCAAACCAGGCTCGGCAGTGGTTGCGTCACGAGGACGACTATTAGCCGGCCGCGAGATGCTCTCAAATGGAGGCAAGGCCGCAGTCGGATACCTGTAAACAACGCCTCATTACCCAAACCTCACGCACTAAGGCTGGGGCGACTCACCGTCCTTATACGTACATACGCTGCAGCCTCAGCTTTATAACGTCACATTTGTGTTGTGTATCGTTTGCTACCGAGCTTGTTGAGTTAAAGATAACGCTCGGAGCTGCTATCCGGGCGGACCCGCGTTTAAATTCGATTCGGCAATCCAGATCCCGAGATCACTCCATGCAAATACTGGGATGGTTGCTATAAAAGTCCATTACTTAATACCTTCCCGTTCCTTGCCTCCAGTCCTTTCTCGTCTCTAAAGAATTCGACGACGATTATAGCCCGAATAAATAAATAAAAATCTCACTGACTTTTAATACCTACGGTTGTTACAGAGAAGAAAATCAAAATAGATTTCATATATTATCCTTTTTATCGTATCAGTGCCGTCACTGGTTTTATGCAGTTGTCTCTATGTCTTTGGATTCTGTACCAATACCTTCATCTTCACACACCTTATTTTAACTACCCCCTCTACGTACATCAACGTTTGCGTTCCTTCTACATTCTTCAATTTCACCTCAAATTTAGAATACAGGCAAGCTATTTGCGTATCTTGCAAAAAGTGATGAACAGTGCTGCTTCTTCTTTCTCTTAAACACTTTTTTTTTGGCTTTCACCTTGTCGACATCGACGTCATCAGAGGACTGGGTTCAAGAAACGGGAAGCAATTCGGCCATGTTATTTTGAAGTAACCATCCCACCTATCGCCTGGAGTGATTTTTTTGAAACGAAGGATGGCCGGATGAAGATTCAAACTCGCTTCCTCCCAAATGCGAGGCCAGAGCGTTACCGCTCACCCACCACGCTATGTATCGTGTTTTTGACATGGTTGCAAGTTGTAACAGTTTTACTCGTTATACGTCTTCGTGAATTTTCAAGTATATTTTATATATTTCTATGAAGAAATTGGATAAAAGTACTATACACAAATAGATCTATGAAGGCAGAAGTCAGATAAAGCTGAAATTCAGTGACTGAGAATTTCATTTGTACTGATTGATTACTATTCAGTTACATAAAAATAACTGTTTCAAATAGACACAAAACAACACACGAGGGGTACCGAGTATAAAGTTCAACCTACGAAAGAATTCTGTACTTACTCATTAAAGAGTTAAATTACACACACACAAGAGAAATCTGTTAGAAATTTAGTCTTACTAACTTCGTTGCACGTTAAGGCTTGGAATTCTGGAGAAGGAGACTTGAAGTCTGTTTGGTGACGTACGCGTTTTCGCTGTCCATAAAACCCCGAAATAATTGGAAGCGAACACGGGAATTCTGGCAGTGTAGGGTTTAACACGCTGAACCACATTGTAAGGGTCGCCGTTTCGAGTAGGCCTCGGGGAAGGGTGGTTTTAATTGTGTGTTGTGTTTGTCTTGATATCAACTGAACATTGCCTGATACAATAGTAAAAATAATATAAATTGGAGCTGGATAAATGGTCGAAGAAGTTTTCCATGTGTAAAGAAATACTGGAACAATTTCTTAACAGCCAGCTTTGTTTAACTGAAGAAGTGTGTCTGCACTTATAATATCTTACAAGACTTCTAATTATAGATTTTTGTAACCATAAGCGTTTATGTTCGTCAGCTTCCCAGCTCACGTCTTAAAAATACGCAAGTAGAATAAAACAAAATGTATAAACACAATATTTAAACTACCTTCTGAACATACACAATCGCGTCTGTCCTCGAGTTTCCTTGAGTATTCTTACTCTTCCTTCTAAAATCTTCGTCTTCAAAAGACCTTTTGTTCACAAAAACAAAAAAGTCCTATCTTCCGGAGCCCAACTGACGAAGATGATTAAAGTAAAATTATACGCAACGGAACAGAATCAATGTATTTAGAGAAAGTCTATAGTTGATACGAAACAGTTTATGACGTGTCTATAAATACAAGTATGTGGGTGAAATACAATGCGTATCCTAGCTACGATTGATGGAGAAATGATTGGACCTGTGTATACTATATTCCTGGCTTCAGCCCTCCGAATTAAATGACTACAAAAACAGTAAAGATACTGATGTTCCCGCCTTTGCGTTTTAACGCAAGCATCGTAGGCAGTTCACGCTGCAAGAAGTTTTTGGTATTAATGCTACATTTGATTCTGTCATGAGGGCTCTCGTAGTTCGAGCATTCAGTAGTCGTTATATTACACGGCGCATTTCACAGTAAACCAGGATAGGCCACTAGGTTTCACTCTCAAGGCTTCATAAACACATCCTTTGCCCTCTCTAAATCTAAACTTCAAAATTAAGTATAACTCTATATGAGAGTTAATCCATAATATAAAGAACACTAAATCAGAGGCGCTTCTTTCCTCATTTAAAACCCTCAACAAAGCAAATTAAAATTGGTTTCGAAACCACTATGGCAACATTGGATACTCTGAATGTCCATATGATATTGTGAGCCTTGGTTTTTTAATATTGATATTGTGTCATTGTTTGGTTAAGACGTACGAAGAAGAGGTATACCTAACGCCCGGCTTCTGTCAATAACTTCCATATAAACAACATTAAAGAATAGTAAATGGCATCCATATACGAACCACGTAGGTTTTTACATGTCGTAGGGTTCTGAAAAATTGTGACATTTCAACTAAGAAGATCGGTATAAAACTCCTGTACGGCCTCATTTTGATAATTTTTTTTGTGCTGCATATTATTTTTATCGCAAGAAATTCAGTGAAGACAAGGTGGTTTTGTGAGCACCTGCCATCGGCCTTACGAAAACGACGCGGAGGGGGGCCACATAGGGTAGAATTTATTGACCTCCACTTTCATTACGTTTCAGAGGAATACTACTCCCAGCAACCTCTCTCGGTTACAATAACAGCTTTAAAATCATGAAAATAACCTACCGTATTGGTACCCTTTTGCCAAAAGTTTTTGAAATGAGCAGAGCCGAGATTATTTTTTTTAGAGCTTTACAGCTCGTCAACGTTGAGGTCATTAGAGTAGGGAGAGGGCATTAAATGGGAAACGGGAAACGATTCGGCCATGAACTTTCAAAGGAACGATTCCGACCTGGAGTTATTTCTGGAAACCTTGGGAAACCAAAATCAGGATGTCAGGGCCTCAGTAGTAACCACTAATCCTCGGACAGATTAGTTTTGATGCACGGTCTGCTAGCCACAGTTTTGATAACTGCAAACTGTTTCTGTATAAGTGCATGTACGCAGTATTACATGATACATTAGAACGAAGTTTAACTTCAACACAAGATCGGGACAGTGAGTTTAATCGCTGAAATATCGCGGGTAAACACCTCATTTACTAGACTAGTCACCCGAGAACATTAGATTAATTTATATTACATGATATTCATAGCACTCGTTAGTACTAACTCTAGCTATATTGCTTGCCTTTTTTTTTTTTTTTAAATTGTACTTAATACATCAACTTTAGAGAATTTTCTGCAGAGATTTGTTTTTTCATTGTTATGCTTTCAATTAAATCCACCATTATTTACTTTATTTCATTGACAATGTCTCTTAGCAAACAGAGGTTGGAATCTCGCAAGCCTGTATATGGGCTCAGTTTAATAAATGAAATGACTTCTCTGGCTATATGCTTATATACACATAGGTTGTCCGGAACCACTTAGCTGCTGAAGTGGATAGCTTCTTCACAGCCTGTGGATTAGTAACCATTATCAAAAAAGTCACAACATTATTTCCAATAAGGAAACTCGTGTGATTGTAATGTTCTGGTGACAGAGTTTCTTATCTGCTGCGCATTCCGCCCTGTCGCAGCTGCCTAGCTTCGCCCGGTAATCCAACCGAGTGTAGGGTACCTACAATTTAACGCGGAATCTGAACCACGGAAGAGTTCTGGGATACTTCATATTACACAGCAAGAGGTGAAGGTCGGGTTAAGGGCCTATTAAAATCCCTGGGATTTAAGCCGGGGATCTTGTCATCTCCAGTCAAGTGCCTTTACCACTAAGCCACCAGACCGTTAGACTGTTTCCAGTGACTAATGCGGTAAATGGAAGAGGGGGTTTCGGGTCCAATTTAAACATGTCAAACGACTTTTTTTCAAAAAAGGTCATAGTGCCCATGCGGAAAAACACACACACACACACGGACAGACACTGACAGACACAAGCACGCGCAAGAGCGTGCTAATTCCGTTTTTAATGAATGTTTTTCTTTCTTTGTTACAATTACAAAGTCAGTGTTTATTGGCCGAAACAAGAAGAGTCAAAAAATCAACCAATTCGGGCATCGAGTTTCTCCTGATTTGAATCATTCCAATACTGGCTACAGATGTTGGACAGTTCCTTTTCTCCGTGTGCCTATGTGTTCTTGTATGTGTATGGATGAAGGCGATGAGCATAGTTAAGTGCAATGTATTGCTTTCATGTTGAGAACGTGAAGATGATGAAGAGAGAGTTTGAAATATTCAACTCTCCCTTATTTCATTTTCATGTTCTCAACGAAAAGAAATACACTGCACTTAACTACGCTCATCGTAGACATCCACAAATACACACATACACACACACACACACACACACACACACATACGCGCGCGTACAAGAACACTTCGACACGTGGAGAAAAGGATCTGGTTGTCCAACATCTGTAGCCAGGATAAAAATGATTAAAATTAGAAATACTCGATACTGAATTGATTTCCTTTTGAGACTTTTCTTGTTACAGCCAATAGACACTGAATTAGTAACGCGTACGTATTTCTTCGCCATAAAAATATAAAAATCACGACAGTTAATTTGCACATGTTATGATCTCTGCTAACTTAGACCTAAAGTTTTGAGTGATCGACAAAATAATACGGATGTATCAGTTTATGGTAAAGAGTGTTCCTAGTGACAGTGTGGGCTTGCATAAGAATCAGTGGCGCTACCAGAGTTATCTGTGTGTTGGCTGATCGTAACTGGAAATGGAGCTTTCTCCTGGACTGCAGGACGGCTTCCCATCCGCGTGTTGCTGCTACGGAAACGTGACACCGGGTCCAGCACTGGCCTTCGCTTCCGGACAATTTCTCTGACAATATCGGATCTCCACTGGGAACGCTGCAGCTACTGTTTCAACCTGCAACTCCTGGCGGCCTTCGTCGGCACAACACGTGTCAATCCCACACGAATGCCAGAATACTTCGATACTCCCTATTAAAGCATGACGCAGTTGGCATGAAGTCTTATAAGTTTGAACTGCCAGCAAACCATTGGTTCGGTCACAATGGAAACTGCTAGCAGCTAAATCGTTTGTATTACCCTGATCAGCCAGAACATTATGACCACCTACCTAATAGTTGGTATGTCCACATTTGGCATAGATAACACCGGAAAGCGTCTTGACATTGAAGCAATGAGGCCTTAGTATGTTGCCGTAGGGAGTTAGCACCACATCTGCACACACAAGTCACAATTCCCGTAAATTCCATGGAGGGGGGGCGATGGTCTCTGACGCCACGTTCAATCATATCCCAGATGTGTTCGATCTGGCGAGTTGAGGGGCCAGCGCATCAAATGCAACTCGCCACTGTGTTCCTCGAACTACTCCATCACACTCCTGGCCTTTAGACGTTGCACATATCTTGTTGAAAAATGCCATTGAGAAACATAGTCGTCATGAAGGGATGTACATGGTCTGCAACCAGTGTACGATACTTACTGCCTGTCATGGTGCCTTGCGAGAGCTCCACTGGACCCATGGATGTCCATGTGAATGTTCCCCATAGCATAATTCAGCCGCCAGCAGCTTGTCTCCGTCCCGCGGTACAGGATTCAAGAAGCTATTCCCCTGGCAAACGATGGATTCGCTCGCTGCCATTGGCATGGTGAAGAAGGTATCGGGATTCTTCAGACCATGCAATGCTCTGCCACTGCGCCAACATCCAGTGACGATGGTCAAAAGCCCATTTCAGTCGTAGTTTTTTTTTTTTTTTTTTTGGTCGTCAGACCATTTCACCAGCCCACATACAAAATTTTTCCTGTTACAGTTCAGTCGTAGTTGCTGATGGCGTGATGTTAACATTGGCACATGCACGGGTCGTCGGCTGCGGAGACCCATCGTTAGGAGTGTTCGGTGCACTGTGTGTTCAGACACACTTGTACTCAGCCCAACATTAAAGTCTGATGCTAGTTCCAGCACAGTTCGCCGCCTGTCCTGTTTTACCAGTCTGCCCAGCCTACGACATCCTACTTCTGTAGTGACCCCTCGACGTTTGAACGTGGTCTCACCTTGGTTTCGCCGCTTGTTGAAGACACTCACCGCAGCACTCCTCGAACACCCGACAAGTCGTGCAGTTCCCAATATGTTCGTGCCGAGCCTCCGGACCATCACAATCTACCTTCGGTCAAACTCAGATAGATCGCGTGCCGCCCTCATTCTAAACAAGGATAGCACGCTCACAGATACTACATGCACCGAGCAGTCATTCCTCGTCAGGTGACGCTGCTATCGCCTGGACGGGTTTATATCGATAGTAGGTATGTAGTCATTAGAGCTGTAAAAGTAACGAGAAATTCTGTAACCGTATGTATTCGTTACTAAACCAATCAGTTCCCGCTACCTTCGTATAGTTACTCGTTACTTTTGATACAATCTAACACTAGCATGAAGCATCGCACCGAGTCGCGCCGCGTACGGGATAACTTCGCTACTATCGTATCGTTACTTTTCAAATAATCGAACTCTAGCATGAAGCATCGCATCGAGTCGCGTCGCATACGAGACGACTTCTTTCGTACTTGCTGAAGTTTAAGTAAATTGTTTATTTAGTAAAATAAGTTTAGGTAAGTTGTTCGTTGGATAAAACGTAAAGTAATTAGCACATGGATCTTACGGACGACCTCTGAATTACTATTGATTTACTATAATGAATGTTATATACGTAAGAATAATCTAATTTCAAAACAAACACATGTTTTCATACAAATTAAAAGGCCTGACCTTTCACCTGAAAGTGACATATCTAGTGATAATAACTAATGACGGTTATTTTTTTTTTTTTAAAGTAGCCTACTCAAAACCCTGCATACAAGCTAGATATGATAATGGGACAAAAATTTAACAAATATTATATTATAATCTCATCAAAGCATTTCGTTTTTAAATAGGTGGTTTCACCACTGTCTTGCTTTATTGTTTTCATTTATTTTTTGTAAATTCTTCATATTTTTGTGCTTAGATTCGTAATTGTTGTTGCATCGCGGTTACAACAAACAGTCAACATCAAAGCCAGTACCGCAATGATCACATAGATCCTGCGGTAATTAAAATTAATTGATTGCTATGTCACATTACTTCTAATACAATTGAAAACTTGCATGAAGCATCGCATGAATGACTTCGTTAGTACTTTGTAGAGTTAAAGAAAATTGTTCATTGAGTTAATTAAATTTAGGTAAATTGTTTGCACATTTGATTTACTGCAGTGAATATTACAAACTTCAGAATAATACCTAATATCACAATCGCATCACACTTAAATCAACTAAATTAAAAACAAATATCTACTCATTCAATCGCAGGGCGAACCGTTCGAGCTTCCGCATGATACGTCGTGTTCTTTCGTTTATCGAAGACAAATGCGAATAACGAAACATGCGAGTAACGAAATGAATTTGTGAGTAACGATGCGGTATTTCGAATCAGGTGACGAACCCGTTACTCAGTAACTAATACATACGGTTTGATACAGTTTGTTCCGGTTGACCAGTGTATGTGTATAATAAACAACTTGTTTCCGATCTTTCTGCAAGTCAAACGTTAAAAGCAAAGGAATTAGTGATTAACCGCCTCAAATTATTCGGTATGGTTCCTTCAAAACGGTATTGACAAATACCTTGTCGTTCGTTTCCCCCCCCCCCTCTCCCTCATACTCATCCGATGAGCCTTAAATCCTTATTAAAATATAAGACGCAGATTTTGCATTTTTGTTTCTCTCAAACGATATAAGATACAAATAAACACACTGGATAGAGGAAGGTTCAAAATTTATAATCCCCGCCTGCTAGTTTCATTCGCTACCACCAACGGCGCTGTTGACAATGGAAATGGCGACTCCACAGGGGAAGTAGTTTCGTGTGCTACACTGTAGCATACAAAACTAGATTTCAGGCACAAGGGTGTGGGAAGATTCTCTTTTTTAGGTAAGGGTGTCAGGGATTGGAATGAGTTACCAAGAGAAATGATGAATAATTTACCGAAAACTTTGAAAGAATTTAAAGATAAAATTTTAGATGGCAAATGTAGGTGGGTGCAGGATAGGGGCAAGATGGGTGTGTAGGGAAATTGCCACCGGAGCCTGTGCTCCATTACAATTAAATTAAATTAAATTAAATTCTACGTGAACAGACAACAGCGCCACTGGCGGCAGCGAACGGAACTAATAGGCCGGTGTTACAAACTTTGAATTTTCTTCTATTCAGTGATGTGTTGCACATATTTGTAAATTTAATAGTTCATGAGAAATAAAAATTCATGTTCTGCTCTTTCTATTTGAATAACCTTTGAGGCTGTATTCAGAAGTATGTCGCATTAAACTTTCCTTGAAAATGCGTTCTGTCGTCGGTAATCAGTTACATACTAATTTCTGTAAGTACAGCAAAAAATTGATTATTGCTGTAATCGTTGTTGTATTGCCTTTTAACGTAACAGATGTTGTTTTTTTAATGGCGACAACCTTACTATTCCTAACTGCGATTTGTGTTGTAGTTACAAGAAGACTTTCGAATTCTGCTATCCCGAAGAAACCGCGCGAGCGTGAGAGTACTCAGTAGAGAGCGACGCTCTACAAAGTAGACGATCGAGATTTCGATTAAGATTTCCTTCAACCTCAGCCTCCTGCCAGATTGTTATCGGTAAGGCCTCGCGGGAGATAAGTGGTCTTCACCAGCAAACTATCTTCGTATCTTATTCAGAAATCGGAGAGGAATACTTGAAGCTCTATCGTCGCCACTCTAAGCCTAGGTGCCACTGTCATAGACAAGAATCTAATCTAGGAGGATATATGCGTGACATTCATGACCTACAAGTTCTGTAGAGAAAGAAAGCGTAAATAATTATGTAAGTGGTGTTATTTTATCGAATATATCACGCATAAAATTCCTTGTAAATTGCGATAGGAATTTTGCGAGAATACTCCAGGCCACAAATTGTTTTAATCCAAATCTGACCGTCTTCTTGACATTGATCTTCATTTTCTTGTTCGAAATCAAATAAAAAGCTACTTTTCTCTATAGGCTACATGTATATTATACCAATTGACAGATATGTGTGTAAAAAATAATTACATTATTTTAGCTCCTTCATACCCTTGTTCTGATTAAATCTGTAGTGGATTGGTCGGTTGGGGGAGATTAATTGCTCACCTTGCATAATTTAAATCACCACCTTCCACTACCTTCTGCAAAGCATATTATTAATTTCAGGAAACAGAGGTGAAACAATTAATTATGTTTCTAGTATTGGAAAAGACCCTACAATTATGGTTTATTTGGTACTCATGAATGCTTACATACAGAGGTATATTTATCGTTAATCTTAAACATCTGTCTGTGCAAAATAAAATTCAACGCAATAACTAGTCTTACAGTTGAGAAATAGCAAACAAACAATTATCGTTACTTGAACTTGAAAAATAGTAATACGTGTATACGAACTTAACAAATTTCAAATGCAACTGAAGCAAAAACTCTCTTATGCATATTGAGAGCGACTCTTGTTTTTTGTTTCTTTTTTTTTTTAAGTGATAACAAGTAAACATCAGATTTCTCTGGGTTTTACGGGACCATGGAATTAATTTGTTCCCACAAAGAATAGTTATTGAAAGTTTCCAAACATGGAAGTCCGTCTTTCAATTCAATGTAGGAAAAGAAAACGAAAAGCACTCGGCTTTTTGATACAACTAGCTCAGAAATTGATATCCGGCGGCACGAAAACTCCCACTCATTAGACCGTTAAAGGGCTGTCTCAATGATTCGTTGGATTACACACTGTTTCTGGAGGAATAATTACCATGTCTCTCTGGCTGCACGAAGCGTTCGCAACAAGAGCGCTATAGTCACTTAATCTGGGCACCCGTCGATGTACTGTAAGACACTCGTCACGTCAGCCAGTACATGTGACAGCATCGATCGGACTTGGCGCTAAGTCAGCCAAGCCTCCAGAACAGGATCACCAACACTGCTCTGGGAAGCAGTGCCCAGAGCACTCGTTCTCGACTAAGTGGAGTCTCCTCGCTATTCCAGAAGGTCCCTGTCTTCTCCGCTAGTCCACGCCCATTTTCTCCTCGGCGTTTATCATGGAAAGACAAAATTTATAAAATTTTCAATCACTTAAGGAAATAAACACACCGGATTGGTTTCGCAGAAGTCCCTTGCTTTTGCTGGCGAAAGCCTTGCCCCTCATTTGCTAACAGTCTTCGGGTACTGTCTGCATTCCTCGGGATGGCGTGTAGGAAAAATTCGTCCCACGATAACCCGGGCGAGCGGCCCATTCAAGGATTCCTTCTGCAAAACATCCAGTGGCCACCGTTTCTCACCAGTATTACTGTCGCCTCGCTAGCGATAAGCCCACACTTTTGTCTCGCACTACCTGACATTACAGCCACATCCTGCTTAAGTTAGACTCCGCTCACGCTAACAGAACCTCTCTTAGCTATACGCGGCTTCCTGTCTCTAGCTCGATAAAGAATTTCCATTTATATCTTATGTTTAGTGACACTAAACTCTACAATACTTGTTGGAGATGACCGATACTCATCATCTTACTACAAATCAATTTAATCTAGTACATCTTTCGTAACTTCTAGTAACGGTCTTCTATCATTTTTCTTCTTTTGTTAAACATACAGCAGTTAAAGTAAGTGCGCTCTTTGAGACCAAGATATGGCACCGTATTAACTAGAATACAATGAACTTGAAGCCAGTAAATTCATTGCCTCGTTTGTTCCATTGTTCAAGTCTGACCTACTTCACCAGTATCGACCAACGAATGAGGTTCCCCAACTTTCATACTATTAACAGCGAGTTACTTTTACTTTGCCCCACAGACAATAGTATAGAGAAAGTGCAGTATTTTTTTTTTTTAAATAATTTTAAGAAATTAAACTATTAGGGATAACTTGAATAATTGATACCACAATTTATTTAAATCCTTTTGACCAAAATGGGTTACCTAACTTACTTCGTTTGTAATATATTTCAGTTAACTAATTCAATAAGTTCCGAAATGAAAAAAATTATGTTAGAACTTTTTACAGTTCGTTGAAACTAAAATGTGTCCCACCAAGTTATTCGGATAAAGGCTAACTGGAACTCTTTATAATGTTTTGTCAGGATAAATGAAACATTATTCACCGAAATGTATGCGTTTCGTGCGATTTTGATTCACTGGAAGTCCATGTAAGTGATAACTTAGTTTTTTATTAGTTTAGGCAATCTGCCGATATACGAAAAAGATACTTATTTTGGAGATGAATTTAAGATCGATTGGAATTGTAATAGCAATGGGACAATTTGACCTAATATGGAAACTTGTTCAACATTTCTACAAAAGTTGCATTCAGGACAGACGTTAGCGTTCATTCATTTTTATATATCCTGTAATCAAATGCGTCAAAGATAATCTTCGATGCATCATAGCACCCAGTGCCACTTGCTGCAAGATCAATGTGTCTGCTACTGTTCCTTACATCTGCTTAAATAAGCTTCAAATGAAAGCCAAGCTGTCATTATTCAGCAGACACATATTTAGCAGAAAGTCGTGTTATCAATTTATTACCTACAGTTTTATTGTAATGAATTTAAGATGTGTCTTATTTAGGTTTTTCTAAATCACCTCTGGTAAAACATATGAAAAAATATTGCATAACAGAAGCAATAACGAGAAAAATATTTGATTTACCATCAAGTTTTTGATTTTATTGTTCGCAGCGTGCAACGGATCTGCCTTCCCTTTCTATTAAAATCACCGGAAGTTAATGTTCCGACCTTAGAAAGCAGGTTAGCTTAGTGTAAACAACTTATGTCCTTCAAATTGACTACGTACTTCCGGTTTTTGCTTAGTTTAGTAAACACAAACATCACTCAGTCTATCTCTAACCTTGCAGCGAGTGCTATTGGTCAACTCTGGGTTTGATGTCCAAAGCCTGTCTTTTAGGTTCGCCATGGCTGAAAACCCTAGTCGAAATAGAACCTAGTATCAGAAAACTCCTGTATTATTCTCCCTTCGTATGGCTGCAACAGTACCTAAACGGACAGTGTGAGGATAATCAGGCATTGAAAATGATTTCTGCAGAAATATCACACTTCATTAGTATGAACTTGATGTGGTTTTGTTTGTGGAGATGTCTATTTCGACACTTAACATACACAAATGGATCGCCCAGAAATTTCGGTAGCAGTTAAGTTTTAAATAACGGCGTAACGAATGTCTCGCAGGAACATACGAGTATAGGCTTAGACCAGTAGGCCTCCATTGCTTTTCGTTGTGTATCCATTGTTTGGGTAGGTGACTATTCGTAAATAGGAAATTTTTTGGTCATGCAAATGATGTTATTCACTTACCAATATCAAACTTTCAAAAATAACACTTCACAAATATTTTCCTTAATGGTAGATAAATAGACTTCTGTATCGAGGTTGGGCCTAAAGAAGACTGTTAAGGAATAGAATGGACTGGTTATAAACTACTTCTGGCTAAGGATAATATAGTGTCGGCAAATTTTTTATAACAATCTCGTGTGCTTGAAGCTGAATTGAGACGATTGTGACAGGAAAATGTATATATCGCTACAGCCTTATTAAATTCTTTTGATTTGGCAGCTTATGTACTAAAAAAAAAAATCATCAGGTGAAAGTAATGTGGTTAATGCATTACCACTCTTTTCTAATAAATATGTAAATTTCTATAGGCTTGTCAAGTGAACCTCATATAGTGCTCTAATGAACACTGCTGAACTGCCTTTACCGTAACTTCTAAGAGTGGGTTTTGCCTTAGCGATAGTTTACAAATGAAAGTACGCAATAATTAGACCTCCACATGTTATTTTAACCTATAACGATCCCTGTTAAGGTAGATATTTGTTTCGTCACTAAAATTTAATATTGAATTATCCCTGTAACGGTAGCAATAAGCTTTGTCAGTAAAAAATTAATACTGAAATTTTTGTCTGAACATGGAGCACCATAATTTCTCTGTGGATCGTTACGAACAGCTTAACTACAAGAAACAGGTCCATTTCCCAAGCAAGAGATGTAAAGCTACTCTTGCTTTGAGGTAGTCGTTAAATATTGCGTAGATGGAAACAGGTCAGATTCTAATAGAATCTAAGAATAACCACATACACACATCAGTATTTATCTATAACAGAAATTTTAATCATCTTGTTTAACCTCGTTTCTACAAAATGACTAATTGTATTTTCTCAAAGGTGCTTATTAGCTAAATTGAGTTCTCTTCTTGTAATGTTGCATAACGTTCTGACCCACAACAACCGGTTACGATGACCTAACAATTTACTAATTTGACGAAGTGTAAAAATATATGCTTGGATGTTTGATTTATTGCACTCCGCAATTATTCTGATACGTTCATTGGGACTCGCAACCGACCGCGAACAACAAATAAATAATTGATGTTTAAAATCGAAAATTATAATATTATTAGAACAGTTGTATTCTCACTTTAATGTGTTTAACGTATAAACGAGTGCGATCTTTCCTTTTTTCTATTATTTTGCACATACAAATTTTTTAAAAATCCGTACTAATGCTACGCAAATAATATTTTATATGACAATCTACTTTAATACTTTGGTGTCCGCTCTGTACTCATATTTGGACGCCTTGCATTTAATATAATGTTTGTGACAAGTACGAGCACTTGCCAATTTCCATAAGTTGACAGATTTGATAGTTTCTAGAATTTCGAAATTCCATCTCCATTCCAGAAATACGATTTGTGTTCATGTGTGACAGGTGGTTATAGGAATGGCTTTTGGAATTTCAAGGCAATAAAACGTCAATGTGACTCGTATCTGGGATGATGAATATAGCATTAGAGAACAGATAAGAACTAAGGGAGGAGAGTTCTGTCATTATATTAAAGAAATATTCTGGAATTTATATCTACCGAGCAGCTAAAAGAACACTGAAAAAATATCAGAATGTTTTTACCGAAACCATATGGCGTTTCCTTCAAAATGTGATCCACAAATGTAGCAACTTCCTGGTCTCGCATTTCATCTACTTTATAAACATTCCCTTAATATCTCTGTAGCTAAAAAAACCTCACATGAAATTTAACAATGAAGCGTTAGCTATAAGACTTATAAATGTCCACTAAATGGAACTACGGTGTAACATTTTGATTTATAAGGAGCAAACTCGCACCATGACTGAAAT
>JARYHS010008074.1:153404753-153506205 GCA_031002005.1 Vandiemenella viatica | reverse complement strand
TCGTAATCTTTATGAATGTTGTATTTATCCTAGTACTAGCGGAGTTCCCGGCGTTGCCGGTATAGTTGGCGCGATTAACCGTACCCTATTTTATTCCGCAAACATTTGTACAAAGTTTCATAAAACACGCGCCAACTTTTCGGAATTAAAGCAAACTTACATTCACCCGCCCCCTACCAAGGAACTGGTGGGCTGAAGTTTATTTGCACGTATACTATTTTCATTCGTCCGAATGATTCATGTATATTAAGCTCGATAATTTGGTTAAGAAATTCATTACTACATTACTGAACAACCCTAGATTATGTTAAAACTCACATTTGAACCATTGCGAAGTGAATGGATATACTTGTGGCTCGAAACGCCAGATCCTTTAACTCTGCAGATAAAATATCAAAAGTGAATCGGAATAATATTATCGTAAACAGAAGACTAATGCTGAAGGCCAGAGATTGTCCAGAGATCGTGCTTAAAGAAAACTCTGTGTTTTTACGGCTATCTATGTCGTTTAAAAATTGATATCCCAATTAAAGGAAAGAATAACTTCAAGCTAAGGCTTTTAAAAATGGAATATATTGAATTAAAAGAAAGAATATTTAAAGTTTTGTTTAGTGTGCAAAATAGTTGTTACTGTAAGTTATCTTATTGCTTTAATTAAAGGCTTTGCTCAGAGACATTGTGTTGTGTGTTTAGTGCGGAGTATGCGGCATCTAGTGATTCGTCCCTGTGGAATTTCTCACCATACGTTCGGAATTTCATTTAATGCTCCTACATTATTAACGTAGAAACATAAGACATGCCAGACAAGTGAATTAAGATTCAAGCTTTAAACGGTGAAAACTCCATCGAAATCTGCCCCGTAGTTTCCAAGTTTTTATACGACCAATATGTCCGGTTTTCGTTTTATACAGATATAGATTATGTCTGGGTATGTCAGCGTTAAGTAATCGTTAATACTCTTTTCTTTCCACACGGCACTGTTAATGTTTTGAACGAGATTCATTGTCTCCTTCTCGGCCAATTGCGCACGCGCTGTCACTCGTTCCGAGAACACCAATCAGCGGATCCTAAGCTAAACACGTAACATGCTTGCCCGCCTAACCTAAATTATCTACAATAACCTCAATTACTGTAAGGGTTTCATGGTTTTTTAGCCCAAGACTGTGGTTAATCTCAATAACCTCAATTAGCGCAAGGGTGTTATGGTTTCTTAACCCAAAACTGTGGTTAACCTCTAGTGCATCGCACCCTCGTTACCGCTATTTCACATCACACGCGCTCTCAATTTATGAAAAAATAAGGGCTAACCTGAGCTTGCACTAACTTATCCCACCTCATTCCTTCATAAGGCAGGCCCAGCATGTTATGTCTTAGCTTACGTGTTAACCTCTAGTGCATCCCACCCTCATTATATATATAAAGTTATCGCTTCTCATCCACTCCCAATTTTATCAAAAAATAAGAATTAACCTGAACTTATGCTAACTTATTCCACCTTCATGATAGTGGTTTTATTATGACTTGTGTGTGCGTTAATGTGTCTGATAGGTTATGTCAGCACCTTTGACCGAATACATTGAGTTCTGTGATGCACACATATTTTGCTTTCATCGTTTGCTCACCCTATCATGATTGGAAGATTGTATGCGTTGTGAGTATGCATCACATAGTTTTCCTAACCTTTACCCCTTTGATCGATAACATCTGTAGTTTTCATCCTTTGCACTCCCTGACGGTAATGTGATGTGTGTGTTGGAGGGGGCCGTGAAGGTTTGTCTGGGAACTGTCGCTACAGCCGAAACATACATTTTTGTACATATATGACACTTTTCTGTAGCCAGGTGTAGTAATGAAAACACATCATATAGTTGGGCACTGCACTCTGTGGTGCACGCAGGTGTAATTGTCATGTCAACCAACGACATCTTGTTTTGGAAGGAAATTACATAATTTTGGCAATATTTTACGTATTTTAATCATTTTTTACCGATTTTCATGAAATTTAAGGGAATTTATAGGATTTTCATGCTTCTTACTGAAACTGTATATTTTTCATGAAATTATGCTTCTCTCTTGCTCCCTGTAATGTTCGATACTTTGTTCTATTTCTCTGACTGGTCGGTTTTCATTATTTTTTATCTATTTTGCAAATTTTCACACTTTTTAATAAAATTCGTGGAAAGTGGCACATACTTAGTACTTATATCCGGCAAAATTTATGTCTTATTGGTGTCTATTACGATTGGGGTCTTAAGACTAGTAAGTGATTAAGGACTCATGAAAAATAACTTGATAAAGGATTTTTTTAATGGATGGTGGGTAAAAATAAAACAAAGTGAATCATGTATTATTTATTTATACTTTTCACATGCATGTAGTACCACAAACATCATATCCAGGATCATAATTCTTATTTACTATGTTATTAACATCATCCAAAACTAGTAAATTTTTATATGCAATAATTTCATGTCTAAGCAGTGTATAGTCCAATGATGAAATGGGGCTATATGTTACTTGAGTCACATAAACATTATTAATATGCACACTTATCAGTTTTTGGACCTTAGCCATCCGATAGTTACGCAGCACTTTATTGGCTAAAATGTTCACAAACTCCTTGTAATATCTTGCAACTTGGGGACACCACGTCTTCTTGATGGTCAAGGCTCCAGTCACTGCAGGCTGCGCGTCAAGGAGGTTTTGCCATGTCGATTCTCTGAAGAACACACAGTTGGCAGGATAGGAATTGCGATAAACACATACAGTTTTTATCCCAGCCACCATTCGGAAGGAGACGGAGTGATCACCAATCGGAACATCTGTGTGGGAGCTGTCTGTGTTGAACAAATCGGACACTACATCCAATACTTCAGTCAGCACTCTCCATTCTTCATACGTTAATATAACTTTGGTACTGTGCCCCACTTTTTCGAGCACCACTACTGGCTCAAATTCATGCTTGGACGATAAACCTATCGTCAAACGCTTTGAATCACCAGCGTTGAGCTGATAAACCGACGAGAACAATATTATCGGGCGGGCCATTTCTAAACACTGACGCTGGCAGGTGGTTGGGGCGTTAAATAGGGTCTAGTGGTGGTGGGGGTAAACCTGTTCAGTCCTGTCCATGGAAGAAGGACACGTGCTGTGGTGGAGGTGGTGATGGTGGGGGTAAGCCTGTTGTATGTGTGGTACATCACGACACGTACTGTGGGTGTAAACCTGTGAAATCCTGTTTGTGGAAGACCGCTGGTCCCATAGTTCACCAGGAAAAACTGCGTTCCAGCTCCGCGTTGCAGGTCCGGCCGTGGTTCAACCTCCGGCCACGCGAGAACTGTGGCGCTGTTACAGGTCCGGCTGGATACAGATCCGACAAGGGCGCGGATGTACATTTCCGAAACATCTGTCAATATTTGTGAGGCCGAGCATATTTTCATGATCCTTGACACTGGTGTGTGCATGTATAAGTTGTCAATATTCTGTAAGTCCTAAAAGGTATATACTTTCGAAGTTTGTGCTTGGCACCTTTCCTAGCTTGTTCTTGAGTGGTGCAGTTCGTGACAGTTTTAGATACGTGCCAATCCCCGACAATATGCTATGCATCTGTAACCGCTGTTTCTGCAGAAAGTATGCATTCTTCCATTTTTCCAACTAACTGTGGTCTGTACCGCATTTTTCGCATGTGTCAGGATAAGAACTATTCACATGTGCCCTTTGGAGGTTGTACACGAGATCCATTTAGTCTACGAAACAGACTCGTATACTGGCACTGACGAAAAATTTCATGAATGACCTAACATGATCTAGAACTTAGTGGATGCTATCTTCGGTGAATTTCTGTATTGCGACTGTAGGCATTTTGAAATCAGTGTAAGGTGAGGTAATTTTTCACGCGTTTGACTGCCAGCTACTTGAAGAGTGAAGATCAGATATGGGACCTTAAACTTGCTACGCTCCTGGCTAAGGATTTGAAGATCAGTTATTAGAACTTATCTGCCATTATCTGCCGCCAGTGTTTAGTGCTGGAAATCAGGAACCTAAGTACTGAGGCATATCGCCTGTTTAATAAAATTTAGAGTTTTATGAAAAAAGTTAAGCTCCAAGTCAGAAAAGTTTTGCAGGCATGACGGTTAGACTCCGAGATTTACTCAGTAAAACGGTTTACATTCCTACTTACAGTTGCAATATTCCTTTTAAAATGTGGCTTGTAGTCTATTTTAAAACCTTCTTAAGCCAAGAATATTTTTTTGCCACCAGAACTCAAAAAGCAATGTTCTGTTTACTACTGTAAATTACCGCGAGTTGTGTCATATCTGTAAATTGCCGCGAGTTGTGTCATATGTATGTTTCGCACCGCGAGTTGTGTCATATGGATGTTTTGCGCCTCCAAATTTTTTTTTCTTCTAATTGTTTAGAAAGACATTGTAAGTTTGACAAATAAAAACCATTGCTTCAAATGAGTCGGTTCTTAGGTTTCAAACTCTAGGTTATTTAATAAAACGCATATGCCATCTTTCATCTAAAGAATAAAGTGCACCTTAAATTCACTAACTCGTATATGCAAACAATTAAACATAAAACTAACGAAATTAAACAATTCTAAACAACCAAAAACTCATTCGAAACATAAAAGTTTACACAACATTGTTAATTAAAGTCTTTAAATTAAAATTTACTGCACTTTGATACTTTTAAACGTATTACAACCAACATGCAACATTCAAAGCATCAAAAAATCGCTGGAATCTTTGGTTTGAACATTCCAAGACTTACGTGGAAACGAACGGTCATTCGGTGGTACTGTAATTTTATTAGCAGGTGATATTCGACAGGCATAACCAACTATTCGCATTCCATCGATGACTTCTTTCGTGGAGCAAATATTACATAATTTTTTATGACTGTTGTACAAACGCCATTTCCGTCAATATCTCGTGATATACTATGTACGTTTCTTTTATCAGCATGACACCCAGTATATTATAGTCAATAAGCTATGTCCAACAGAGTGATGATATACTCTGTACGTTTGCTCTGATTTTCTTAATTTTAATGCTTTCTTTCATGAAATTATGGCAGTCAAACGCGTGAAAAATTCCCTCACTTTACACTGATTTCAAAATGTCGCAATACAGAAATTTGATATTTTATCAGCATGACACCCAGTATATTATAGTCAATAAGTTATGTCCAACAGAGTGATAATTGCAATACATTGTTATAAAAAAACTATAAAAAGCGAATCTAAGATACAATAATTTATTACATCACCGACTATATCGTTACTTTTTAAAGTCTCGTAGCCTCGGCAATATGTTGGATGTCTGAGGACAAGCTTAGACTTTGGTCGATACTCTGAAAAGAAAAGTTCAGAAAGCATTCGAAGCGTTAAATGTTGGTAACGGATTTGTATGTATCGTTTTGTGCTCAGACCGCTGGTGTAAATATTTGTTGTACATTTTATGACTGTTGTACAAACGCCATTTCCGTCAATATCTCGTGATATACTATGTACGTTTCTCTGATTTTTTTTCTTAATTTTAATGCTTTCTTTCATGAAATTAAACAACTTTACAGAACGTAAAAACGGTTTACATTCCTACTTACAGTTGCAATGTTCCTTTTAAAAATTTAAAACGTGGCTTGTAGTCTATTTTTAAAACCTTCTTAAGCCAAGCATATTTTATGCCATCAGAAATTTGGGAATGTATGTGTAATCGAGCATACTATGATGCATACTTTTCATACTACACAAGCGTAATAGGTGAACCGGTTAACGTACTGGTCTCGCATTCGGGAGGACTCGGGTTTGAATCTCAATCCGAGCATCCAGATATAGATTTTCCATGGTTTCCCGAAATCACTCCATGTAAAGTACGTATAATATCTTCGCTGTTATCAAATCCTAAGGACCTAACGTGGTGGGTGAACGGTTAACGTTCTGGCCTCGCATTCAGATTTGGGTTTTCCATGGTTTCCTGAAATTACTCCAGGTGAATGCTGTGATGCTTCCTTCAAAAGGCTATGGCCGAATTCGTTCTCGTCCAATGTGTCCACATATTGCTCAAAACTAAACTCACTGAAATTTTTGAAAATTACCTTTGGAGGGGGGCGTTAAACCTTGAGGTATCTTTCGGAAGATTAGGCCTGAATGGGTCAGCACCAGGTTACTCTCTCTCCCTTCTTCGTCTCTCACTGTATTGAGTAATAATAATATTAAAAAAAAAAAATGGCTAGCCTGAACATATACACTACCATTACTATGCGTACCATTCGTACAAAATCCAAACAACAAATTTATAAATCTGTCCTGTGTCATATAAGAGTTCGAGTTGACTCCAGACAACAAACGACTTTAGACACAGGAATGGACGGGGCGCAAGGAAGGGGGATGAATTCAACCATGGCCTTTTTGAAGGAATCATCCCTGGAGTAATTTCGGGAAACAATGGAAAACCGAAATCTCGATGTTAGGACGGGAATTCGAACTCACGTCCTCCCGAATGCGTGGCCAGAGCGTAGAGGGGAAGCTGAAGATTTGTTATGCTAAGGGTGTGTCCAGAAACCACGTAACTCCATTTTGGACTCCTCTTAACTCCCCTCCCCGCCCCGTGGCTTTTGAGTCTACCTGAACATTGTGGATGGGGACGTTAAGCCTGTTCGGTATCTTTCGGAAGAGTAGGCCTGAACCAAGTTTCACCCTCTCACTTCTTTATCTTGCACAATTCCTACCTGTTTTATTAAAACCGACTGAGTTTTGAAGCGTTCACCACACTATACGAAAATATGCTAATTATTTCAATAGTTATGATGAATTTGTGAATAATTACTGTTTTAATAGCGCTGTACAGAAAAATGGTCATGTAACTGTGAAGGCCACACTTTACGAAAAAATGCTAATTATCTCAGTAGTTACGATGAATTAGCGAATAATTAGTATTTTAAGATCGCATGTTCGGAAGAGTAAGACTGAATGGGCCAGCACCAAGTTTCTCTCTCTCCCTTCTTCGTCTCTCATTGTATTTAATAATAATAATAATAATTCGATGGTAGGACGGGGAATACAAACTCACGTCCTCCCGAATGCGTGGCAAGTAGAGGGGAAGCTGAAAATTTGTTATGCTAAGGGTGCGTCCATAAACCACGTAACTCCATTTTGGACTTGGAGGGGACGACGCGTGTGCGTGTGACGGGACTGCCTCTACCATGCGCTGCGTGCGGCAAGACACGCGTACGCACACGACGGTAAGAGGCGCCGTCGTGTCTGCAGTGGGCGTGGGCGAGAGCGGCGCCGGCGTGGCGCGTGACCTACAAAGAGCCAGGTAGATAATTACAGGCGGCACAGTCGGCCAGGTGCCTAATTATAGGGGAAGCGGCCTGCACACCTGCAGGGGGGCGGGGCGGGTGACCTTGACGGTAAGCGGCGCCGGCAGCCAGGTAGATAATTACAGGCCGCACAGTCGGCCAGGTGCCTAATTATAGGGGAAGCGGCCGCAGGGGGGCGGGGCGCGTGACCTATTTGAAGTAGAACATACATATCCTTACTACTCTTGCCCCCCATCCTTGCCCCCCATCCTTGCCCCCCATCCTTTCCCGTCTCTAAAGACCTCGCTGTTGAGAGACGTAAAGCAGTTAAAAAAAAATTCTAGAAATTTGGATGAAGTTTATATAAAGCTAACATCCGAGACAGAGAAGCAGTTTAACCGACTCAATTTACTACGGCCAAGTACTGTACTGTCTGTGGAAGAAGTGTTGTATGCAATCTCTGGATTGTAACCAGTATCTTTGACGTCGTGTTTATGAAAATAAAAGAAGTTTACAGTGAACTATATGGTGGAATGATTATTTATCATATTAATTAAACCACGAACAATCTAACAGTATGTTATTTAATCTAATAGTATGTCAGAAAGGCAACAAAGTCAATAAGAAAATGAAATTACGAATTGATGGACTTATTATAGACCCTTTCAACAGTTTGTACAGGCTCCAAAGGAAATGTGAACGGAGGGTCTTCACGTCACATGGATCAACAGTTTTATCACATTACTACAGAATTTTACATAAAAATACGATGTATTTTGAAAGTAAATGAATAGAAGAAAAGAGGGAAAGATGACTGTTATCTTGGTGAACGGCAGTTTCCTAATCGACGACTCTGAGCATTCCAGCTGAAGCAACTGTATTTGACCGTTAGTAATGGCAGAGCAGTCTAATAACTTAGTGTATAAAATTGAAGTAATTACCTCCGTGATGTAATTGGCTCGTCGAGTAGCGGCTCAACAGATTGAGTTCGTTGGCTAACGAAGGCCGTGCTGGAGCGGGGAGAACCCAATATTGGCCTTGACACAGTCTGATCGTGCACTACGGGTAATTTTGCCGTCACTATGTATATAAATCTGTTAACAGCAAAACATATCTGGATGGGGTTCAAAAACTTTGAATGCTTAGGATATAACTTAAAAAAGTGCGGCAGGTCTTAAGTCTCTACGTGGGGAGGGAGCAAAAAATGATAAACTGTTCTTAAGCCGAACAGATGCGAGCAAAGATCACACTGCATCAATGATAAACTATCCTTTATTAATCAAAGATCGCACTACATCAAATATAAACACTAAACTTTTGGATTCTATTAATATCGTATATATTATTTCTAAAGGGGTTTTTTTTTGTCACAAGCCATTATCTCCCTTCATACCTAACCAAAATCGATAATTGAGGTCTCATTTTAAAGACTGAGGTATCCGCTTTGGTCACATACTATTTTATGAAACTAATTTTTCCAAATTCGACCCTTAAAGGCAAAAAATTTCAATTTTTCTAAAATGCCGTTCTTTGTGTCATGAGCCATTTATCTTCCTGGATACCTAACCAAATCGATAATGAAATATCATTTTAAAAATTAAGATCTCCTTTTTGGTGACATAATACATAAAGAAACGAATTTTTTGAAATTCGACACTTCAAGGGCAAAAGTATTTCTAAAATGCGTTTTTGTGTCACGAGCCATTTATCTCCCTTGATTCCTAACTGAAAGTGTGGTATAATTTAAAATATTAAGGTCTCCTCCCAGGCAAAATTATAAATTAAGAATGAAATTTTTCGGAATAAAAGTAATAAGCGTGAAAGTCTTTCGTATGAGAAAGTTCAGAGCCAAGGCGCTCGATAGCAGCAGCAGATATCACAGAGATATTAATAAACTGCTTCACTGACATTGACTTTTGTTATGTACCTGTTTCTGTAAACAAATAAACAATTGATTCAAATGAGGCGGTTCTTCTTACCTCCTATTACAAGCACCAACCTTACTACTTATCGTATTCGCGAAATTTTCACTTGGGTCATCTAATTGTTGTTAAACCACGTACGTTTGGTTATTACTTCAGTTTTCTGAAATATAGTACGTTAAATTACAATTAAAACCGTAAATAAAACGTTTCAGAGGACTGAAGGAACCCCCACGTGAGATTTAGGTTTTATTTGCTACTTGGGATTAATAGTAACGTGACTTAAATTATTAAAAAACTAAATACAGAATGTTATTTCTCATTCTGGTCCAGGCTCCATTTCAACACAGACTCTGCTAATACTGACGCTTTAAAATCATAACATCTTCCCTGCGCACTTTGGTCCCCGCGGGTGAAGTCGTATGGAAATGCTAGGCTGTGTGTATCCCGGAACAGAGTGCGTGTAAGGCGCCGCTATGCAGTGGTCAGCGCAAGCGAAAGTGGTCCTGCATCGGCCCGCAGACAGTGTGAGTGCTTAATCCTGTCCCGGTAGGCTCCGTTACGGCTAATGCCTTTCTGTTTGACGTATTCGGAGCAGTCCAGTGACCGCGTAAGCATGTACCACTTCTATCAGCCTGTGTACACTTCACCCCACCACTCAATGGAGACGGTAAACCCAACACGTGAGCCAGATGGCTTCAAAAAATTTCCGCGTACGTTCGAAATGAGCTCGTTGACAGCTATAAAACGCTTACTTTCGAACGAGAAGCAATGTCGGATGTTGTTTGGATAGTATAGCATAAAAATATTATAGTGTTTTCTGGATAATCCGTCATTATTGACACCAGTCGTCAGTGGAACCAACCTACAAAAATGCTCGTATTATTATCATAGTAATTTATCCATGCATTACACAGTCAATTTCACGTGGTTTCCTGTGACGAAACCACTGCGTTTCGCCTTACTTTTAGCATTTTTTTTAGCGATTTACATATTTTTCTGTACGTGTCATGAGTTTTTCAGCTTTTTTTTAGTTAGGTATTAATAAGCGGACTATAATTAATTGGAATCGGGTTAGTTTCAAGCAGCGCTCAGCCTTGCATTTGGGCGGGCGATGGTTCGTATTGTTAGATGGCTCGTGGTTTAGTTAAATATAATAAATAACTAGTCCACGATCCAGTTTCAAATTCAACTTGTTTTTATTTTCATAACCACATCGAACATCCAAGATACTGGACAACTCCAGCGATTACATTCAACACCTCTTCCAAAGACAATACAGTCACACCACCGTGTTCATAAACTCGTCGTAAAACTAAACTGTCTTTGTCTCTGCTGATCGGTTTATATAAGTTCCATCGAATGTTCTAGAACACTACAAAGGCTTCCGACAGATATTTCTCGAACATTAACAATACTTAAACAATTGAAAAACTATTAAAAACAATCAGATTAATACTTAATCATCTATATTCATTACAAAACGCTTAGAAATGAAATTTAAAGATACTTAAACACTAAATTATCCACATAAATCATCCTTTAAACATCGAAACTCACCTTAAAACTTACAAACATTTAAGCAATTCCCTGGCATAGTTCTGTTCTTAAACATATTAAATGGTATGTACATAATTTATTTTCATCAGACAAAGTCCATTTACACTTATTTACAATAAAATACAAGACAAATATACAAAACAATTTTCAATCACACTCTAGCTTGCTAAAAGTGCTTCATAAAATACAATTTCAGTTAAAGTTCAGGTTTGAGGGCTGTTACAGTATCCTCACCCAGCCATCCCGATTTCAGTTTTACTTTGTTTTCTGAAATGGCTCCAGGCAAATGCCCCGGTATTTCCTTCAAAAGCGCCATGGCAGCAACCCTTCCAGTTCTTTATTCTTTTTCCGCCTACCTGGATGCCGATGAGGCGTAAATCCATTTTAAAAAAAATATAAGCATCCGAGGACTCAAGATGGCCTAATCTTTCTGGCTTCAGAATTTTATTACTAGCTGGTGTAGTGATGTAATCAATCATTACAATTGCGCTGGCAACCCATACTTTATAGTTTTATCAAAGATGATTAATTCAGAGTATTTTTCAATTTAAATAATTTTTTTCACTGTTATTAAGACAATATTCTGGTGCCAGGTAGAAGTATTAGAGGAAAGCGCCTAGATCACATAGAATTTACTCCGGCAAACCTAGGACCGAAATGTTGGGACGCTGAAGATGTGTTGCGCTACAAAGTGAATCAAGCAAAGTGCGTCTCCAAAAAAGTATAACAGTTAAAGTTGAGAAGTGGAGAAATCACGCAGCAGGTAGTCTTCGGAGGCTGTATGCAGTCAGTAACGACAGGCTGGTGGGATGCGAAGGAGCTAGGTAAAGTAATAAATTGGTGTCCTGAAACAACTGTGTGAATTTAGTAAAATAATCGCAATCCATAACAGTAGAGATTCGATCAGTGTTCATTTTTTGGCTCCAACTATTAAACTTGTGCTCTACTCTGTTGCCATTTCACCATATTTAAGTATCAATTCATTCACTGAGAATTCTTCACAAAAAATAATTGACGATTGGTTTCTATCATTACATATTCTTTGCAAAAGAGAGCAAGTTTATCAAACTTAACAGTACGTCTTTATAAGTTGTAAGGAAAACCATCTGCGAGAAAATAAAACAAAGACGGAAGTTAAATTGTCATTAAGTAGCTTTGGAGCTGTGCATCGGCATCGTGGTACAGAAAACGAAGATTGTCAAAGATATAAATTTAAGAACAAGGGCAATAGATGAGTCATCTGGAAATGATGGAAAGGAACATAAAAAATTTGATGAAATTAAGGTTACATATATGAAGACGTATACTTACTAAGAGTAGTGACAAGCATTATTGTTGCAGCAACTATGACATAAGTTCTTACATCGGATTTCGGAATGAAAAGATTCCAATTGGCACTAAATGAAAATAACAAGAAGCAAACGCTATAAGGTATCAGAAATAGAGTAAAAAGAGGAAAAAAGTTACGGGTTCAGCTCCTATTCTTGAGAAAAGCAAACGTTATAAGGTATCAGAAATAGAGTAAAAAGAGGAAAAAAGTTACGGTTTCAGCTCCTATTCTTGAGAAAAGCAAACGTTATAAGGTATCAGAAATAGAGTAAAAAGAGGAAAAAAGTTACGGGTTCAGCTCCAATTCTTGAGAAAAAGGTAGTACATGTGCGATTAACAAGGAGCCAGCAGTCGGTGGTAAAAATAGCGGTATACTAAGTAAACTGATACAGAGAAATCGAATAAAGAGGGAAAAAAATATCCTTTCATAACAGAACGGATTTGTAACGTGGTGGAACGAAAGTTGTTATAAATATCTTAGTAACTGGAACTATGCTAAAAAAATAGCATTACTGTGCAGTCACTTCAGTTTGTTACAAAAAATAAAACAAAGGACAGCTATAATGTGATATCAGAAGGAAAAGCAATCAATGAAAGTAATTTCACAAAATTCCTGGGTGTATGTATAGATAACAAATTGAACTGGAAACAGCATATTCAACAACTTCTTAAAAAACTGAATTCTGCAACATTTTCACTTAGGGTAATATCTAGAGTAGCTAATATAGAAACCAGAAAGTTAGTATATTTTGCATATTTTCATTCCCTGCTCACTTATGGCATCTCATTCTGGGGAAACTCGTCACAAGCACAGAGTGTATTTAAATTGCAAAAACGTGCTATAAGAACTATTTGTGGAGCAAGCCCACAGACGTCGTGCAGAAATCTATTTAAAAACCTGGATGTACTAACAATGCCAGCACAGTATGTATACTCTGTACTATCATTTGTACTGGAAAATCCTGAACACTTCAATCTTAATGCTGACATACATAGCCACAATACTAGGAATAAATATAATATTCACAAGGATTACAAATCACTGTCAATTGTACAGAAAGGGTTAACATTTACTGGAGCTTCCTTATTCAATGTCTTACCAACAGAAATTAAATGTTATCTACAAAAACCCAACTACTTTAAGTCCAAACTGAAAGAGTTTCTGCTTCAGAATCCATTTTACTCTGTAAAAGAATTTTCTTCTTGGAATTTGGTAACTAAGAATGACTGATAAAATAGTATATATGGTGTATGTAAGGGAAAGGTGACAAAGTTGTCCACAATTACTAAAATGATATATGGTTTTTCTTTCTGTTGAAACTTTTGACAAATGAAGTAATTACACTGTTTACAAAATTTCACTCATATATAGTAACTAACATGGGATAGCATGCACTCAAAAACTGCTGTAAAAAATTATGATACTAACAGGTTTTTAAGTAATTGACTGCTTATGAGTTGTGGTAACTGGTTGGTAAGAAAATAACTGGTTGTTAGATGCTGGTAACAAGTTTATACACTGTTCCACATAATAAGTATTAACTAACTCGGGATTGTATTTGTAGATTACAGGAAATATTGGTTATACTAATGGGTCATAACTAACTTCTTGTCAGTATATAGACATTACTAATAAGTGTATGTACTGTTCCACATCCCCGAGATTATTCTCACATGGGATCAAAGTGAACATATCTATGTATCTATCTTATATCATAAATGCCGATTCACAGAACTTCAGAATATACATTAATCGACCTTATGTCAATATGGGTTAATATTGGTTTATCACTGATAAAACCTGAGAAAATATATCATTATTTAACGCAAAGAAGGTACTATCCAAATTAAGTAGAATCCTTGGGAGCAAAGTAATTATTCTTGACGATCGTTAAAAAAGTCCTCGATACTATATTAGGAATTGTGAAACGAGAATTATATCTAACGTCAATATAATCTATAATCTCAATTCCCACTATAAATGTGAAAAATGACTTAACTCTAATGTTGGCGCCATTCACAAGAATGTACTATCAGAACCCTCCCCCTACCACTGAATCATTCCGATTAATTGAACATCTCCAGAATATAACTACAGCAAGATTAATGAACTGAAGACTAATTTACACTGAGCGAGAAATGAATCACTGGGAGCAGTGGGTTACGAGGCTGTTGAAACCACGAGTAGATCCCGGAGCAAGGACGTGAAAGCGGTTGCTCTCAACGGCCATATGGTTACTATGCAACCTAATTGCGGTTTTTCCAAAACAGGAAACTTCCACAACTGATTATTCAGGTGACATCCAATCTTTCCGGAGATATGAAAGAAAGACAATCGTCTTTCCAGTAGCTACAATGTTACCACGGTGCGAATCCGTGGGTTGGAACTAGTGCAATATATAAAGACAGTACAGGATGTTATGAAAATGAAGTTGCAATTACACGGGAGAAAATAAGCGACATAACTAGTAGTGAAGAGCATAAATTCACGAGTATGTTGCATATTCAGGATTAGTAGCGTATATTTAAATAACTGAAAGCATTATATGTCTCATAACTTCCAAAGTATTAATACATTCTGACAAGCTAACAAATCACTTTACTATTTTATCTACTTCAGCCTTAGCTTTTCTTACAAGTGAAATCAGTAAAGGAAATATCTGAGTGTCACCAAATGTTTGTGGTCGGAGTATAACAAAATTTTATCACGGTTTCCGTTTGTGAAATCTGTATATTTTTTTATTCAACCTCCAGCAACACACATTCAGAACGCGTTCCTATCCAAACAGTTTGGTCATGAAAACAGTATTTTTGTCAGTTTATAGTTCGTAAACACAACCCGCCTCTCACTATCCTGATATACAGAAAAGTTAAGGGGGAAAACTGGAACGCAAGTTTAGTAAAAAATGCAACAATGATGCTGTTGTTTTGCAAATACTCTGCCTTCCATACAGTAACTTCAGTTTACCTAGAGATAAGGGGGGGGGGGGGGGAGGGGGTCAGCGTTCAGTTTATAAGAGACAATTAATTAGTTAAGTCTTTATGGAAATGAGGTATAATATACCCATCACTTTCCTGATATAAAGGAACATTTTTTTTATTTTTGAGAATCAAAAAGTTTCTTCCTATTCGAGCTGAATAGAAATCTCAAAACGAATCAGTAAGCAAAGCAATGGTCTGCCAAGTAGTACAATAGTACCCGACTGTATGTAACCATTGGAATTATGTAATACATTTTTGTATTACCAACACATATTTGCAAGTCATATGACTCGTCATTGTTTCTTATTGCGATAAAAAGAGATCATGTCGAAGATGATCAGACCAGTGTTTCTCAAAATGGGGTACGCGATCCGTTAGGGGTTGGCCTGTTGATCGTAAGGGGTTCGCGACAAGATTTACGTAATGATAGACTAACTATCTCATGCGTATAGCACGCACAATGGTGAATATCACTCACTGTTGCCAGCAGTGGAGATAAAACAGGGGGTTCGCCATTGCCTGGGAAATATTATAAGGGTACGTGGTGATAAAAGTTTGAGAAACACTGATCTAGACAGTTCCATGATGTCTTAAAACTTGAAGAATCTTTTGAATTTCAGAATCTACATTTTTCACGTATAAAATTATTTCCTTATTAAAAATTCAAAATAGAAACATTGGAATAAAATTAAATACGATTCGCTTGCAGATCGTAACTAGTAAAGTAAGAAAGGGGTTTGTAGCATTACTTAGAGGAAATGTGAATTAAAGCACGACATTAAATTAAATTGATATCGAATGTACGTTGTTAGCCTTGTAAATGAATGTTTCCAGTAAAGAACAAGGCAATTTTACGATCATTTATATAAGAAATATAAAATGAAATGATCCACCCCACCAGGACTAAGTTCGAAGTGCTGTTCCTGCGTTAAGGATCTCGTTGATGAGTGTTTGGTTGTAAGAAATAATTAATCGAAGAATCACTTTCCACTTGTTTATTTTTCTTTCAAGACATCGACTCCATCCAAAGATATTAAGTACAAACGTAAACAAATGTTCCAGCGATTAAGCTCAAACACTTCCCAGAACTACTGACTGACAACTAACTGCTCGTCATCTCTGCGCGCTTAAATAGACACTTTAAAAACATCCAGAAAAAAGTTCCGACCGACGTTTCCCTAATTCTAACAATACTTTAACAATTAAATCTATACAAAAATAATCAGAATTAATACAAAATCATTAAAAATCATCATGAAATACATGGAAATTAAAATTAAAGCTATTTACCAGTATTTACACACAAAATTATCTACGTAAACCAGTCCAAACCATCGAAAATTGTCCTCCAAACATCATAGCTCGCATCAACACTTAGAGTTACAAACTTTTAATCAATGTTTCATGCATAATACTGTCCTTGAACATATTAAATAGTATTTACATAGTTGCTCTCCAATTCGACGAACACTGAAAGGTAAAGCACGAGAGGAGACTCAACTCAAGTTTTATAAAACAATGGCCGTACCGACTCTGCTATATGGCAGCGAAACATGGGTAAATAAAACGCAATATAAAAGCAAAATTCAATCATCGGAAATGAAATTTTTAAGGTCAGTAAAAGGGTATTCCCTAAATGATAGGAGGAGGAACGAGGAAATAAGGGAACAACTGAATATCTCCCCGCTAAATGATAGAATTACCCAAAAAAGGGATAACTGGAAGAACCACGTCCTACGGATGAGAAAGGACAGATTTCCTAAGCTTGCCCTGGAGTACCATCCCACAGGCAGAAGGGACATTGGAAGACCTAGGAAGAGATGGTCGGAAGAATGTGGTCGGAACAGGCTTTTGGCCTATCCATGAAGAGGAAGTAAGTAAGTATTTGCTCTCCATAAAACAATGTCAATTTACACAAATTCACAATTAATTACACTGAAATAATAATTAATCAACTTCCAGCTTGCTGTACACAATTCTTAAAATAACATTTCACAAAATCAGTTGGGTCTGAGGGCTGTTATACCGTTCAGGAGTCCAAACTAGGAGTGGGCGTTACTCAATAACCTTTAACTGCTGAGGCGTGTTCTCTGTTACCGCCCCACGTATCCAAAGTGTTGATTTATCTTTCCCCCGCCCCCGACGAACCTGTTGAGTTGAATTACTCTCACACTGACCAGAGAGGTGGTCACGTCGGTTTGCGTAATTTCGCTGAGTAAAGTTGCTTAGACCACACGTTACCACATACGTCATTTACTTTAAAATGTTGAGTACTATGTACTTTCCTTTCATTTGTAAAGATTTCGTCAAATAATTTACGTAATGGATATTCGTCGTCCATTTTGAGAGATGCGTAAATGGTACCATTGTTGCATTTGAATGCTTCTGTGGTTCGGATTCCACATTAAACCTTAGGTCGCCTATTGCCGGTAGGATTACTGGGTTAACTGAGGCGGCTACGACAAAGGTGAACTAAGCACGCTGAAAAAAAACCTTCTGTCATTAAGTCTTTAAGACCACCCGAAATTATTATAATACATGGATTATATCGTCAAAAGTAGGATGCAAAATAAATATTCTAATGTATCGGCAGTGGTCAATTTCTTGTCTGTCAACAGAAAGTGACCATGGAACTTGCCTTATATGAGTTATAACAATTGAGATATCCACTTCTACTGTTCTGTGTAGAGTGTTGTTTGTGTCGTGGATGAGAAATGAAAGAAGGGAAAGGGTGAAGGTCGGTGCTGGTCTATTCAGGCCTACTATTCCGAAAAACACACACACACCCTCTCTTTTTTCTTCCTCAGCCGTTGGGCTGATGAATTCTGTTTTGAAGCTTTGGCCGACTTGACATTTCCTTCGGCTTCTCTTAGTGTTTGTATTGTGAATTTCAGTTCAGAATTTTTTTTCCCCCTGATGGGTTTTATTTTATTATTTTTGCTTCTGCTATAGTTTTATTATATATATATATATATACATATTTGTATGCTAACTCAGTTTTCCCTCTTATACAAGTAGGCTTAACGGTCTTTTATGTGGTACTTCCGTTCCATTGTATCTTGCTAGATTTTTTGTTGTTCTGTTTTGGCTCTCTTGCGCTCGGTTTTAAAAGTTTTCTGCTAGCTGCGTATGTTGACATCTCTGCCGCCTGATGTAAATCTGTTATAGGAAGCCTTATTTGCAGGTGTAGTGCCCTCTTGAGTGCTTGGTTTTGCATCTGTGTACGCGATCCATGAGCGTTGCAGCAGCATAGAACCAATCAGAGGAGGCGTACTCCATGAGTGGTCTCACCAGCGCCTGATATATGCGCACGCTGCATGTAGAGTCGAGAGTGCTGTTTCTGTTTAGCACTACATATAGCTGGCCCAGTCTGTGGTAGACTCGTGTTCGTATATCGTCTACGTGTGCTTTGCAGGTCAGCTTTCTGTCTAGCGCCACGACTAGGCACTTTGCTGTATCTGTCGACTGGATCCTTTCGTCGAAGAGCTTGAGTCTTGGTCTTGGTGGCATGCGTCTTCTTGTTAGCATAATTGCTTTTCTTTTTTTACAATTTCATTCTTCCCAGCTCTGGGAGGCGGGCTGCTGGAGAGTTACGAAGACTCTTTTCAGCCTATCTAACCTACAGGGAGGGAAGGGGGATGGAAGGTTGGGAACCATCCCAGCATTCGCCTTGAGTGACTGAGGAAATCCACGGAAAACCCCAGTCAGAATGGCCAAACCGGGTTTCACCCTGGTTCTCTCGAATGATATGTAGGACGGCGAATCCGAGGGTATTTATTTTTATTCACCATTTTCTGGCCCACTTCTCGATGTCGTCGAGCTCTGCTTGTAGGCGGCATCCGACGAGTGTTGGGCACCGCGACGTGGCCTAGACTGCGGTGCCATCGGTGTAGAGCGCTGCCTCCACTTCTTGCTGCATTGGTAGTTCAGCCGTGTACAGAGTGTACAGGAAAGAGACAAGGACACTGCCCTGTGGGACGCCGGCGCAGATAGTTCTTGTTGTTGAATAGGTGTCGTACAGTTTGATTACATATGTCGTCTGCTTAAGATAGCTTTCCATTAGCTTGAGATATCTGCCAGGCACTCCGAGGGTTGCCATTTTGTATAGCAGACCATCGTGCCAGACATAATGTTACCATCCAACGGACGAATAACCATCAACAGTATCGTATCCCTTCTCCTCACTCCATACGCACTGCAGAGAGGTTTGGGATTTAACCCACGACTTTGGCGCCACATCTCCTATTCTGCCTGATGAAAATTTCCTCCCCCAGCAGGATTGGAACCAGCAGACCCCGCGGCAGCGACCGACTCCATCATGGTGCCGGAACAAACTGAGCCAGCGGGGCCATTTGAAGTCATGGGTTTCTGCATCGGTCTTCAGAAAGTTTAGTGTAGTGGGTGCCAAACTGTCGTCATAGGATTCACAAGTGATATAGATGACTTGGAAAACCAATGAGTTTGTTCTGTAAGAAAGTTTTGGCTGTAAATAGGTTTGTACCAGGTAAATTAGAACGGCATCTAGAAACTATTCTTCCTGAGTACGACGCCAAGATCAAAGAATATTAGTCGAGTATAATAAACAAAAACAATCGCTCTCGAGGAGTACCAAGTTTCGCGAGATGTAAAACAACCAAACACTGTCGCTAGTTTTGTCAGCAGCTATTGATATCTTCACAATTATGTTCGCCAAATCTTAATTCTTGCGCCAAACAGTTGCGATAAATACCGCCTGTAGATGGTAGAAAAATCTCTCTCTCTCTCTCTCTCTCTAGTATATATATATATATATATATATATATATATATACAAAAAGGTACGGCCAAACTTTCAGGAAACATTCCACACACAAACAAAGAAAATATGTTATGTGGACATGTGTCCGGAAACGCTTACTTTCCATGTTAGAGCTCATTTTATCACTTCTCTTCAAATCACATTAAACATGAAATGGAAACACACAGCAACAGAACGTACCTGTGTGACTTCAAACACTTTGTTATAGGAAATGTTCAAAATGTCCTCCGTTAGCGAGGATACATGCATCCACCCTCCGTCGCATGGAATCCCTGATGCGCTGATGCAGCCCTGGAGAATGGCGTATTGTATCACAGCCGTCCACAATACGAGCACGAAGAGTCTCTACATTTGGTACCGGGGTTGCGTAGACAAGGGCTTTCAAATGCCCCCATAAATGGAAGTCAAGAGGGTTGAGGTCAGGAGAGCGTACTAACATACTAACGAAACTAAAATGAGCTCTAACATGGAAAGTAAGCGTTTCCGGACACATGTCCACATAACATATTTTCTTTGTTTGTGTGTGAGGAATGTTTCCTGAAAGTTTGGCCGTACCTTTTTGTAACACCCTGTATATATATATATATATATATATATACATGTGTGTGTGTGTGTGTGTGTGTTATTTCTTTTTTTTTAAAAAATAAATAAAAGTAGTCATGGTAACATGATGTTTGGAAACCTCTGGCGTAATGAAAGAAAGAAAAACACGTCACTGCCTGAAAATAGAGATATTATGCGACAGTTGGTTCACACCTGTCGAATTGATTTACAATTTGAAAGATAGAGGTTTCACATATGTGTAGACAGAAGAAATGCTTGGTCTATTCAATAATTTCATTTTCTGTCTACATTGTTTGTTATCTTAAAAAGTTTGACGTTGTCGTTTAATATTTATTTTGGGAATTTTGTGGTTCTTAAAGAATTCACCAGTAATTTTAGGCTGATTGTACAAGCTTGATAAAGATAATGAACGTTTTTACTTATTTAAATCCAATTTAAAGCTGTTAAAATATTTATATTGACAGAATCCTAAACTGGACCTTAAGAACAATCTGATAAGCCTAATAAAATGATTATATGCTAGTAAAGGTTTAGGTGCCATGTTTTTTTCATGTTTTCTCTGTTGAATGGGAGCAAACCGTACACCAGTACCATGTCTCCCAATCCAATAACGTGAAAAATTTTTGTATCTCCCTGAATTGCTGTATTTTCATTTAAAATTATTATGTTATGACATTTAAAAGACAACACATTGTAGCGGAATAAAAATTCCATTCCTACAGGTACGCAATTTCAATACAATAAACAAAAATAACTTATACCATACATATACGTAATCGTCGTTAGCACAAATAGGAGTTAATTGTTCTGAGACACACCTGTTTAATAAACTTTCTAAAAATATAATACAGTTTTTAGATAATAATGATGTATTTCAAGAAAAACTGATGGATTATCTTACTGTCAACTCCTACTTCATCCAAGAATTTGTACAAAAGAACTAATTGTATCAGGGATGACTATCACAATGATTAATTATTTTAAATGTATAACTATCAATCACATTTCCTCATCTGTGTAGTCTTTTCTCAGTAAAGATCTAGGGTACAAGAGTAATAAATAGTCATTAGAAGTTATATGAGACGATTGAAACATTAGAACATTTACGAAGGCTAAAAATTCGTCCGGGTAGAACAGTGTACATTTTTTGAAACTTTGTGGCTTACTCCGATGAAATCTACAGAATGGTGGCTGGAATGTTAGGATTCAAATAACTGACGTGTTTGCACTAGGACAGCCAAGATCACATTAACAACGACCGCGGAAGTCTACGCAATTAATTATTACACTCATAAAATACGTAAAAATTATCACCAATAGACAGACTTCTATTTTCATAACACTTGGCTACAGAAAATATAGTTAAAGCAAGTTCTACAAATTCAATTTTTGGAGGACCCTAAACAATTCACAATTAAAATAGGAAATTTTGTCAGTAGCATTTATAGAATTTAGTTACGTAACAAAACAATATTTAAAATAAAATTTTCACTATTCAGATGTCTGCACAACAAAATATAAAATTAACAACACTGAAAACATTCAATACACACAAATTCTCCGATAAATTGAAGCATTTTTCAGAACAAGGAGAGGTTATATCCGCGTGTTTTAATAGGATGTCTATACAATCCCAAGAAAACTTGGTTAATGTCAGCCCCAGACTATCTATTGCACTGACAGAACGGAGAACTTTCTACATGTATAATAAGCAAAAGTTACAGCGAACCCAGAAAACATGACCTTTTTAACTTTAGTTTTGTATGAGTCTTGGGAGGAGATAAGCAGACAGAAATAATTCATCTGGAGGCCTTTTTTGGCTGCTAATTTCGCTAAGTAGTCTACTCCGTCATTGTCAAAAGTCTAACGTGTGCCTTAATATATTCAAAGGAAACAAATTTACCTTGAGCTTTTATGGTGGTCATCAAAACCAGTACCTCGTATAAAAGAGACAAGTTGCGTTTGTCTTTTTTTGTTTCTGGCTTTAAGCCTCATCGACGTCGACGAGAAAGGACTTTGAGCAAGAAACGGGCAGGAATTCGGTCAAGGCCCTTTGAAAGCCCTCAAGGGTCTGCGTCCATACACTCGATTTCCATCGAGATGGCCAGATATGGGTTTGGCGCACCCAGGGTCCCGAGCCCCCCCCCCCCCCCCCCCGATTTCCTGTTTTGTATCATACTCAATGGATGCAAGCTTGTGATTGGGGGACAGGGCGTGTGGACTAGGCCAGTGTACCCCAAGATCCGCAGACTCCACGAACACGCCCGTAAAGTTCGAGCTTAGCTACCCATTCCCGTGCAGAATCGGGCAACGGATGCACGTTCAAATACATATGAAGTAGAGGTCTGGCGAAAGCGCCCTCGGCCGTGACTCATCAAAGAAAAGAAGGGGAACCTTCTCAACATGAGAAAGGGCTTGGGTCCCCCTGAACGTGGAGGTGTGGGAAGGAGCGGCCGCTGGGCAAGACCTGGCTTGTCGAGACCGATGACTCCTCAATACAGACTCCACGGCTTTTACCCGTAAAGCTGGAGATGAATGCTACCCAATCCCGTGTAGAACCGGGCAACGTATGCACGATTCAGCAAAGAAAGTGAAGTAGAGGAATCACGAAAGTGACCTCGACCGTGCTCATCAGGTGGCGAGGGTAGCCTTGCCTGCAATATTAAAGCTGCGTATCCACTACGCGCGGCAAACCCTCGAACAGTGGCTCGCGCGGCGATACCAGGCTTGGTGCCGCTCGAGCCAATGTTCGTGAGTTTCTGTTGACAAGCGCGGCAAGCAATGCAGGCACAGTCAGTTTTCGCGACCATTTTTACTGACACTTCCGCAAGTAGGAATACGAGTGGTGCTATATTCTGTCCTGCAAGCTACCATTTGGCATATATTGTAGACATACACAGCACAAATTGATAAATTATACCGTGGGGATCGTTATAAGTGTTAAATAATAAATACTTACCGCAAATAGTAATAAGACTTAGCTATTCTTGATCTTTCTCTTCTGTATGATGCCAGAAGCGTAGCCATCTTCTTCTTTAAGTCGGAAACGGGTAAGCCCACTGCTGAGTTTATCTCCTTCCATGCATCGTCCCTCGGCGTTTGGTTGCGGTAATCTGCACATTTACTATTCCACAAAAAATCTTTCGCACCATACAGCTGTATTAGAAATCGACACTTTTCGTTGTTCATGGCAGTAAACTGTCGCTGTGCAGCGTGAGCCAACTCCAAGAAAGACACCGCCGTCCCAACTGCGCGCGAGCCAATTAGTGGGGGTCCTTTGCCGCGCGCCTAGAGACCGACAGAGAATGGCTCGCAGCGCGGCATGTTCGAACGCGCCAATGTTCGAGCTGGCTCGCGTGTCAACAGCATATCCATTATGCGCAGCTGCCGCGCGAGCCAATGTTCGAGGGTTTGCCGCGCGTAGTGGATACGCAGCTTTAGTCCTCTTTATAGGTGGGGACCGGTAGTGCATGGGTTCGCCCGGCTCGGACAGTTGCACCTTGAGAACATTGTGGGACCTTCGGGGCTCCGCTGTGGGATCGTGCACTACGACGGTGCTCTGTGAAGCTTGGAGTGAATCTGCATTAGTGCAGGGGGAACACTAGGAGCTTGCCTCGTAGCGTGCGGCTCTGCATCTGGTGGGCGACATTGCGCTGGGCCATATCGGTTGCAGCGTGGCGCGCGAAAAGGACAATCCCGCGATGTAGCCCGGCTTGCTGCGGCCTCCACCCCCCGGGAGCACGTGGGAATAGCAGAGATGCTTAAGCTATACGGCCAGGTTTTGGAAGGGTCTTCGGCCTAGTCGTGGCGGGCGCTGACTCCGCGTGTCTCCCCGTGGGCACCCTTAATGGGTGGCGAAAGGCGACTTGTTCACCATCCCTCCTGTAATGGCGAGTGATTCGGAAGAGTTCGTCCCTGTGGTGGGGGCAGCGTTGGATGGTGAGTAACGGGGGGTTCTACGAGGGCCTGATAACTATTGTAAGTCCGGTATGCTCGCAGAACAGACCTTATATCCTGGAACTTTGATTGGTTGATGGCCTTTTGAAAAAGTTTGTAGTGATTTCGGGAAACCATGGAAAACCCCAAATCTGGATGGCCGGACGGGGATTCGAATCCGCGTCCTCCCGAATGCGTGGCCAGAGCGTTACAACTCACCCACCACTTCCGGTTTGTAATTTCTATAACACAATTTTTTTAGCCAGAATGACGATATTAAAAAGTCCCATATTTAGTGCATATTCAAGTATTTTTACAGGTTGTTGCTAGTTCTGCTGTACAAGACGATATTTCCGCAAGTAAAATGAAATATTTCTATACACTTGGTGTAGTCAAGGAAAACTAATTTGTCATTTTTGACTTACCTATTTTGATTAATGTAGTTGAATATAATTAAAAATTTTGTTATTATTTGTTTTTTTTTCTGAATATCCAACTAAGTACGATCTCATGTTTGATAACAAGGGATCCACATTTTGTACCACAGCTTAGTAATCTTCCGAGATCTTCTGATACGGAGACAAAATTTTGTTGATGAGAGTAAAAGATAACACATACATAGGTAATACTGAATGGAATTAAAGCGACTTTAATTAGGCTTACCGAGCGTGTTGGGTAATCGGTATAGCTCTGGTCTTCCGTTAGAGAGGAAACGGGTTCGAATCCCTGTTCGACCATCCTGATTTGAGTTATCCATGGTTGCCCCAAATCACTTCAGATGAATTCCGATGGTTCCTCCAGAAGGCGTTAGTCGAATTCCTTCCCGTTCGTTTCCCGCTTCTAATGACCTCTACTTCGACGAGGTGAAAAGCCATAATAAAAAATAATAAAATAATAAAAAAAATTAATTAAGTTAGATTTATCTGAATTCATGGTTCATATGTTCTCTGCAGTACAGTGCTTTTTTATCTTTTTCAGCTACGATAATATGTTTTTTACATGGGAACGCCAAGCTTGACGAGCCCTAGTGTCTTTAGGAAGAGTAGGCCGGCACCGATATTAACTTTTTTCCTTATTTCATTCGTTATCACAAACATACTACGCTAAAAACACAAACATTATTCGCAGTCACCCGTACAAGGCACATAAACTTCTACATCAGGAAAGATAAGAGAAAACCACAGTCATAATTCCCAAGAAAACTAGAATGGTGGAGTAACTAGTTCTGTGGCAGCCTCTTATGGTATAGGTCAGTTGGTATGGCGAAACAAATCCTGTAACCTCGTACGCATCAGTGCAACACAGTTCCAGTTTAAATAACATACAGTGTTCCTTAGTCTTACAACATTAAGGGTTCTATATTTATGTTTTCGTGTTACAGTCTTGGCCTGTTCAAAGAAAGGTTCTTTGCAGAAAGGCCAAGAGGTCTCTCTCCTAACAGTATACAACCAGCTCCGCAACAGTCGTAATAGATTTGTTGCACAACCTCAGCAATCTGGTACAGGTTCATGAGAGACAATAAATCTGAAAACGCTGGACGCTGTCCAAGTCGGAGGGATTAGTCTGGTTGGCTCGTATGTGGGCTGAGCGACTCGACAGGGCATTTATAACCACACTGCACGATCAACTCCAGGCGAGGGAGAAATGTTCCGCGGCCCACTTCCTTAGACAAGATCTAATAATTAACAATGGTGACCCACACGACTCACAACGTCCGGGGTTATCTAATGAGATGAAATGATATGGAAAGGGGCAAGGATCTAAATTTTGAACTAACTTACGCTCTGGCCTCGCATTCGTGAGGACGCGGGCTCGAATCTCCATTCGGCCATCCAGATTTAGGTTTTCCATAGTTTACTGAAATCACTCCAGGCGAATGCCGGCATGCTTCCTGCAAATGGTCATGTCCGAATTCCTTCCAGTTCCTTATCCCCAGTCCCATCCCGCCTCTAATGACCTCGACGTCGATGAGGCGGAAAGCCATAAACAAAAAAAAAGTCTTTTGTGATGTTTTCCTGCCAATTCTCTGTAGTTGTTTGAAAAAAAAAAAACAAATAACAAAAAAACAAGAATCTAAAAACAAAATCAAGCTTCTGTAAAAAAAAAAAAAAAAAAGAGAGAGAGAGACGATTCTGAAGAAGTCTTTAGTGAACGTTAATGAGATTTCATGAACACGGCATCACAAATCTACAGAATTCAGCCTATCTGTTCCACGGTGAGCTGTACCCCAACTCATAGTCCAAATACAGTAAATTCGTCTAACTCACATACGAATGTAGTCTGGTAGCAAGACAAATTAATTTAGTTCGTACCGTGATTCATTCTCAAACATTATCGGAAGGTTACTCGCTTACGTGCAGTAAATCTTCTTCAGCTCCAATTCAAAACCAACTCAAAACTTTGTAAGATGCGAAAGTGACGTTTTTGCCAGAGCTCGGAGGAATAATAGGGGGGTGGAGAGGGTAGAGTGAGGAACAGAACGTGAATCAACTAGCACTAAGGAAAACTGGTTACTAGATTCAGCCATGAGATTCCGAGTATCTGATATATTACACTATCGCAATCTTAAAACACTGTTTGAAACGATGTCTAAAGTAAGCAAAAATATTTTCATTAAAATGCAGTTCACTGCAGCCTGATGTTACCTTGATACTTGCCGTGGTTTCAGGTGTAGATGGATTCTAGATGGCACGTTATCACTGCCGACGACGTCAGTGGTATGTTTTCAATCATATAGACTTCATGTAATCGCAACTAACCTTCAGAGAACAAACCATGAATAAGCGAGAACTGAAAGACGCTTCGTACTAGAATGAGTAAATGTTACTGTTGTACTAGATGGAGCCCACGACTTCGTTCATGTTTGTCAAGAATTTTGAAGATTTTTAGGTTTTTGCAGTGGACCTTAAATATTTCCTGGGTAAAAAGTAGCCTGTTTTACTCCCGTCCAAATCAGCAACCCACCAATGAAAGTCCTGTCGATCGGTTCAGATAATAAATATGTTGCATGTAAATTATATATATATTTAATCGCTGAAAAAGTAGATAGCTAATTCAAGAACATTCTCGAGCATTTTAGTACATTCAAGAACATTCAAATACTTTCTAGAAGATTCCAAATATTTTTATAACACTTTGGTTGAAATATGGAAATGCCCTAAGTCGACCACTTTCAGCCACCATATCTCCCACACCTCAATAGCTACCAACATCCAACCACCATAGTACACGATGGGAGACTCAAGGCTATTACACCAGCGTTCTGCGCTAGGTAGTTGTGGCTGCAAAGTGAAATATAGGGACGTACACGTCTATTTTATATATATAAGATTAGTTCACAATTGCATGTTTAAAATCTCAGTTATTATGCGAAATCAAAATTTTATTTTAAGTTCTATCACAAATTGTATTTCCTCTCGTAACTGTGTCATAAATAGTTCCGGTTGCAAAGTAAAGGTATCCACACACCACACCTACTGTCCTGACATATCATCTAGTGATTTCCTTGTATCTGGTTTCTTAGAAAGAGAGCTTTGTAAATCGATGATAAGTGTTGGAGCAACTAATATTTTCCATTGCAAGATGGATTAACAATGTTCTGATAAATCAAGAACTATTATGGATCATCTTTCCGTTTGTAAATAAAAAAACAAAAGGCATTGCTTGTCCTTTCCACATGAAAATTTTTACTATTGAAAACGCATTAGCAGTTTCCTGTTACGAACTAGTTTTACATCCGAACATCTTTGTGGAAAGAATAACACTTTACAGAACTGCCGGCGAGCAAACATTGCAGTTCACAGAGGACGTCACTGGAGGAATCGGTTAGTCTTTTAAAAACTATAGGAAGTACTGAAATATATCAAAAGAGATATTTCCTGAGCAACAAATGATACATAGAGTGAATTTCCAACAACTTCAAAACAGATTTATCGATAAGAAAGGACAACAACGCACTTTCCATTCAATAGTGTCGCTAACTGAGAAAATAATTCTGGTCTAAAGATTACAAATTTGCAATGAAGTTTGTCATGACTTAATATTACTCCAAAATTTCTAATTGATCTTTTCATTTTTTGCTATCAGTTAACCATTCCTTCATGGAGGGATCTTTGCAGTCGACACTTCAGCCGGTTTTTGCTGGAATACATTTCTTTCGACAACCATGTTTCGGGACAGTAGGTCTTGTAAATAATTGTTTTGCATTTCTCTAAAATTTCTTCCTTTCACTTTTTTTGCACCTTTGATTTATTTCCTTTCAGGTTTTATCAGTCTCTCTAGTTTATAAAACATCATAGACGCAGAGACATCACTTTCCGATCTGCCCCTATAAGTAATAATTCCGTCTCCATCGATATAGACCTATTCTTGAAACAAAATCTTCACGGGTTATCTGCCGGATAATATCTTTATTAAACATAATTTCTTTAACACACAACGTTTCGGCAGCAACCTCCGCTGTCATCGTCAGGTAAGCTGTCATAACGAAGTCACATTTTAGTTTCATTATGACAGCTTACCTGACGAAGGCAGCGGAGGTTCCTCCCGAAACGTTGTGTGTTAAAGAAATTATGTTTAATAAAGATATTATCCGGCAGATAACCCGTGAAGATTTTGTTTCATTTATACGCCGGGAAAACTGAATTCTCATATTAGACCTATTCTTGTTTCGATTCGCGATTTTTTCCTCTCAAAGAATGTAAAGTCAGTTTACTTTTCCCGTTATACTTCATCTTCCTGGGTTTTTAAAGCTATAATTTCTGTTGACACATGAATATTCTTTCAGGTGCTTTAGAATCCTAAATCACAGGCCTATTTTTTTTTAAGTTATTTATAAGGTGTTCTTTTAAACCAGATCGAAATTTTCTTTTGTAGTTACTGTGGTTAGAATCTCACCAAATATTTTGCTATGAGATTATTTCCTTAATTTTGTACGTAGCACCGAGAAGATGCAACAAATCAGAAATTACTCTTTTTAGAATTTCACGCTACAAAGAAATTATTCATCTCGATGTAGATAGAACCGAAAATTAATCATTTTTATAATTTTTAATTTGGAGATTTACATTTTAAATTTTAATGAAAAAAGTAGCAGAACTACTTGCAGTTATAAAAGATGACTATACTTCGTTAGAACGACTTACAAACCAGGAAGTAAATTTGGTCAAAGAATGTTTTAAGTGCGTTATGCTTGCACACCGACAACATACCAGCCTTGTCAGAGATGTTCTCGTATGTTATTCAGTGTATCGCTTTCTGAGTGGAAGCGAGGCCGAGCTCTGATGAGTTCTTCACTTTTTCGCTAAGCCGACTCGCTGTTTCGCGGTTGCGCAAACCAAGAGTTGGCCCAACAACTTTACGTAATTGGAACTTAATACCAAACTTAAATATGCGTCGCAGCACGTTAATCACTCTGGCTCGGCTGTAACTGATACCCAACACCTATGGCCTTAAAACAGAATAAACAAGAACACGACCACAAAACAAAAACTGACACGAGCTTCGATGACCTGGAATGTACCCTGGAAGCACGTTCTGTCGAGCGAGCTGTTCCCCTAGTGCTACTGTATGGTGAAACTCGGCGACAAGGTCTGCGAAGGGGCTGAACATGCATCCAAATATGCCAAGGAGCGATCGTGGGTCAACTAGAAACATTCCTGCTACGTAACGATCTCAAACTAACCGTGAAAAACCATTCCCGCAAACGACCGTAAGTGTAGTCTCATATCACACTGTGGCCATGTGAGAAGTATAATCCGTAACCGCAGGTGACCGCTTGATGTAGCTGTCACCTGAAGGACTGACAGAACAAGTTTTGTCACAGCGTGAAGTGACAAGTGACAGGGAATCAAGGTATCACACACTGAAGGTTGATAGTTAATTTCTCTGAAGCTATGTTCGATTATTCTGAAAATTCTACACCATATATCTGCTAATTTTGGTTAAAACGGTATATCCTATATTCGGAGATGAACATATAATATTGTAACAGCCCTCAAATCTAAACTTAAATGAAATGGTGTTTTATGAAGCACTTATAGTAAGCTAGAGTTTGGTTGAATACGATCTGGTAGGTTTGTTTTGCAATTTCCTGTAAATCAGTGATTGTAGACTTTGTTTTATGAAAAGAAATTATTTAGAGGCTATTTAATATGTTTAAGAACAGTACTATGCAAGAGAATTGCTTAAATGTTTATAATTCCAAGTATTAAGGCAAGTTACGATGTCTAAAGGACAATTTACTGCAGTTTAAAATGATTTCTGTGAATAATTTTGAGTTTAAGTATCTTTAATTTCCATTTCTGACCATTTCGTAATGATGGTAAATGATCATGTATTAATTTTGATTGTTTTTAGTATGTTTCAATTGTTTAAGTATTGTTAATGTTCGAGAATTATCTGTCGGAAACTTTTGAAGTGTTCTAGAAATTTCGATGTAGCTTGTATAAAGCAATCATCCGAGACAGAGAAACAGTTTTTCGGCAAAGTTTTCACCGACTCAATTTACGACGACCAAGTACTTTATTGTCTGCGGAGGGAGTGTTGTATGCAATCTCTGGATTATATGTATGCATGTAACCAGTATCTTTGACGTCGTGTTTTCTATGAAAATAAAAACAAATGTTAAACTGAACTGTATCGTGGACTGGTTAATTATCATATTAATTAAACCACGGATAATCTAATAATATACTAGCTGTTACCAGCAACTTCGAACGCGTGGACTTAGAATTTTATTGCTAGAATTGGATATACAAAGCTGAAAGTTACCTAAGATATGTTCGCAATCAACACCGAGTCGGCATAATATGACGGGAACGCAATCGATATACCATTCTACCGTCGAACCTGTCTCATGGCTAAAATCGTTATTTATACCGGAAAAAAGTATCCCATTTCCTTCCTAAAGATACAAAGTATTTCCTTGTCATCGATATACACATACAGTCGTCAAAACGTAACAAAAAGACGGAGACCTACTTTCGCAAATTTAACATCATTAGTTTAGATCACGTACAAACTGCCTGTGGAATCAGTATACTGTGAATAAAATAAACGCTTAAGGCACTGTTCTACCACCTACGATTTGTCGCGCAATCCAGCCCTGAATTTATGGGACCTACATTTCAACATGTTTTTTTTTTTTTTTTTTTTTTTTTTTTTTTTGCTGTCGTCAGTCTTTAGACTGGTTTGATGCAATCCTCCATTTCTTCCTATCCTGTGCTAACCTTTTCGTTTCTACATACCCCTTACAACCCACGTCCTCAATTATCTGCTTCATATATTCTAATCTCTGTCTACCTCTACAGTTCTTACCTTCGACTGTTCCCTCCACTAACAAATTAACCAATCCAGCATGTCTCAAAATATGACCTAAAAGCCTGTCTCTTCTTCCTGTAAGATTCTTCCATAAACTTGGTATCCCTACTACAAAATCCTAGGCTTGGCTCAAACTATGAAAAACAATGCTTATAAATTTTTGTTTCCAACTGGGTTTGAACTCGAACCCACACAAGAAATTTCTTATAAAGCAAGCACCTTACCCATTGCGCTACCAGCCCTCTTACAAAGACGTATACATATTATGCGTCTGTCTTTCACAGTTCAGATAGTTTTCATAATTCAATGACAATATGTATTATCTATACAGAAAATAGTATCCTATGTCCACGTCAAGTGGCATCTCCTTGTCAAATTTCATCACGATCAAATCAGCCGTTCAGCCCAAGAAACGTAACAAACAGACAGAGTTGCTTTCGCATTTATAACATTACTATAGAAGATTGGCCTCGTGATCAGCGAATACCATAACATAGGGATAAAAAAAAGTTTGGATAACACGAAAAAGTTCTGCAACTACTTTGAAAGACAACATAAAACTTCCGGTCATCGAAATTACGCGCATAGTCAACGGAAAACTGCCTCGTTAACCGAAGCCGCGTGCAGACCCTGATAATGTCTGTTACGCTGCGTATCCAATACTCGAACACTGGGTCGCGCGGCAGCCGCGAATAGGATACAACCATTTCAAATCCCCACCTACCATCAAATATAACACAAAGTAGACTATAAAACCAAGGATCTCTAAACACAATGAAAATCGAAACATAAACAAACACACACTTTATGGAGTTGTGACAAACTTGGCGTGGTGTTTACACTCACATGTTTTTAACTCGATAATAATAGTAAATATAAAAGTGATACTGTGTATTCTAGTCAGTGCAGTGTAGTGTTGTGTATCTTGGGAAGATTTCTTGCTAAAACAACCCACGGACAAGCAAACTCTGACTATGAGAGCATCAAATAAAAAGTTATTTCAACTGCACTTTGTATTGTTTTTAAGTGGAATGTAACTAAAAAAATATATAAATACCACACAGATGACACTGATGATGCTCTGGAAATAGAGTGAAACGCGTAAGACACAAAAAATAAAATTCAACTACATTGACACGTCGGTAACCTTTGTAAAAAAAAAAAAAAAAATCGAATGGATACGGTATTGCCGCACGAGGCAATTCGAACATTCCCGCGCGCTAACATGCTGTCGGTATTTAGGCACGCGGCAAAGGGGCGGCCCAGTATTTGGCTCGCAAGCAGTGGAGATGGGTGTGTCTTTGTTCGAATTGACTCGCGCGGCACAGCGACAGTTTGCTACCATGGATAACGAAAAGTGTCTCCTTCTAATACAATTGTATGGTTCCGAAGATTTTTTTGTGGCTAGCAAATGCGCAGCCTCCGATGGTATCACCTCCATTACGACCACAAGCATCACTTGAAACTCCAATCAACGAATCTTTAGATTAACTCAACAAATTTTTACCTAAGTACGAAGTAAGTTCTTGTTAAGAAAAGCAACAGCAAATTGAATAACAATAAAAAAAATTATATAAGCTGGGTATTATTTATTTATCTTTACCCATTCTTTCAGAGCTTCGTATAACGCCTCGCAAACATCTGGAACTATTGCCAAAATTGATTGTTTTGACATTCCAAAGAAATATTGTAGGTAGTATACGAATGTTCTTGAAGTTGTAGGGGTCTTTCAGTTGTTGAAATCGCTTCTTGAAATTTAGTGTTCACATTGTACATACTTGGATCAATTAATAGTTTTAAGAACTCGAACCTACTGTTTTAATTCTTGTAATAAAAATTTATTGTATCCTCAATGGCATCAAGTCTCACCCCATACTGCATTCTGTTTACATGCAATTTATTCATCCACCAACGAACTTTTCGTTAAGTTTCTTGTGTTCAATGTGATGAATCACAGTGAAACAGCGGTTATTCGTGCACGTGAAATGTCCCTGGTTCCTTCGCGAAAACTGACTGTGCCTGAACAGTTTGGGCTGGGTAGCTTCAGTCGATACGCATCTTTATGCTATACGGGGTAAGCTGGTTCGAACAGCGGCGGCAGAAGAAATTTTCATCTTCTGCGGCTTGGCCTGCAAGGTAGAAGAGCTGGTGATGTACGATTCCTTGTTACCGGATACTGAAGTTCTACGTTGAGTTCCAAAACTCTCCGCAGTGTATATGGAGTCACATCACAATTATACTTCAGACGGATTCGTCCACAGAATGGGATCTTCAATTTGGCGGGATTAATTGCCTCAATAGGGTCGGCACCGTATTTCACCTTCTCCCTTGTTTCAACACTCGTCCAAATCACAAACTACAACTGAACACACTTTTTTCTTTTTTACTTATGGCTTTACGCCTCTTCGACGTAAGGCGGGAAGGGACTGGAGATTAGGAACGGGAAGGAATTCGGCCAAGGCCTTTTTTTTTAAAGGAAGAATCCCGGCATTCGCCTGGAGTGATTTAGGGAAACCATCGAAAACCCAAATCTGGATTCGAACCGCCATCCTCCCGAATCCGAGGCCAGAGCGTTAACCGCTCACCCACCACGTTCGGTGAACACACGTACTATCACAGTCAGTCAGACGTACAGTAACACTAACGATCAGTTTCATACTGGTGAAGAGCACGGGAAATCTCTACAGCTACATATCTCCGGGAAGGAGTGAGTAATTCCCTGCACAAGAATTACATATTACCGAAAACTGGATATTGCTCACAGTATTATTTTTATTCGATCTTAGGTCTAAAAACATGCGGCAAGTAGAATATTCGTAAAATAATAATGTAAATTAAAAAAAGAAGGCACCAATGTGGCTGAGTGCTTTAAGATGCCGGGGAGGTATAACGGAACCAGGTTAGAGTCTCCGCCTCATGAACTACACATTTCACAAACAAAAATATACTTATTACACAGAACATAATAAGTTACAAATATATGGAAGCGCAAACTTTCCTGCTATAGATTAAGTTCACCGGGTCTTGCAAACCCGGTTTCAATTCCACCCCCCCCCCTTCCCCTCCTTTATCACGATTCTCACTGGTCACCAAAGTAAAACAGGGAGTCGCTTGTCAGATCGAGAAAAAAATATGAAGGACACTCATTGAGGAATTATCCATCCAACCATCCGACCGTAGCCCTGGGTCTACTGCTACTGGAATATCAAGAGACATTTAGCGCGTTACGGAGACACCGATTATATTACAATAATTTTTCTGGCAATCAATATCATACTGACATGTTACAGAAGCAGTTTGAAGGCAACATTCTGATGCAAAGAATTTGAAATTCTCCAGTATGAATGTATAATTGAAACAGTCGAATTAAACTTGCACTAGCTATTTGATTGATTACCCAGCTATATGACCCAATACCACAAGTGATTACAGTATATTTTTACACTTTTTACACTGAGTGCTTGTTTATTTAAACTGTATTAGCTTTGAAACTGTTCAATGTATTCCACGTTAATATCTGTAAGTATAAGGTAAAATGTTGATAAATTTGTTTTCCAATGGTCAAAAATGTTTATTCATTCAATCTTAATGTATTATTGGTAATATAAAAACGAGCAGGGATTCATATTTACGTTAGTTACGTTATTGTAATTTTTTCTGCTCTGGCACTACTAAGTAATCAAATAGAAATTCCTTACGTACTCATTGTACAACTTTAGGTGCATCATGCCACTTCAGTATTGTACTGATACTCATCTCGCTGGCAATTAAGAACAAACTTAATTTCTATCAGCTTAGGCGATCCATTAAAGGAGAATATTCTGACATGCACATTTATGGTTACCTGCCCTGTGCATTTGTTATTATTATTGAGCTTGCCCGCTGCCAGACAAAATCTATCTAATGGTGGCTTTCAAATGAATCATTCGCTCCGCGTGCCGAAGTTCGCTGGTTCGAGTCCGGTCGAGCGCATGGGTGTTTAAGTTTTTTTTATCTGCTTAACGTCTCTCTAACAGCGAGGTCTTTAGAAACGGGAAAGGATAGGGGGCAAGGAATGGGAAGGAATTCGGCCATGGCCTTTTGAAGGACGCATCCCGGCATTCGCCTGGAGTGATTTGGGAAACCATGGAAAACTCAAATCCGGATGCCCGGACGGGGATTCGAACCACCGTCCTCCCAAATGCGAGGCCAGAACGCTAACCATTACACCACTACGCTCGGTGGGTGTGTAAGTGTTGTGTGTGAATGCAATTGTCGTGTCCGTCCTGTGGTGTTTCTATAATTACTTGAAAGATAATGTATATACAACGGAGAAACTGAAAACACTGGAACTCACACTTGATCTGACTATATGGCCTAAGAGAAGCCAAATGCCATTAAAAAAATGAATTAGCGTGCACGTGCTGAATATACAGATTAAAACGTAGACTTCGGATAAAACACTTAAAACAGCCAATGCGTAGTCATATAATGAGTAGTCATATAATGAGTAGTCATTACATTAATTTTTCTGTAGTTTGACGCATTCAGCAATGTTTTCTAGGTCAAATGTATTTTTCGCACTCAGCTAGTGGCTACATCTGTAGATAGACAAAACTGCGTTCTAAAAATTACTGTCAGTACAGATTTTTAAATATCCTGTAAACATACGAGAAACTTCAGTGACTGTCTATAGGCGTGTCGCTATTTTGCCTGTTCTTATTACAATTATAACTGTAAAACAAATTTACTTCCCATCTATGAAAACGATGTTCAGAAGTCATTTAAAAATTGGAACATAGTTATAAAGCATCAGTTAAGGTTTGTCGTAGCAACTGAGTCTGGATTCACCTGAAAACCAAAATCTTATTAAGTCACAAACTTGAAAGGTAGCAGTTAACGCTAATACGTAGTAACAAAGACCAAATTTGTTCTCACTTCTCAAATTTAAGGAACGTTATTCCTATACTAATTGCTTAAACGCGTAATACTTTAGTAACTGAGTATGTACCACAATTCTTATGTAAAATTAAAGTAGGTTCTTTAAGTAGATTTATAAACATAAAAACTTACGGAATTTCATTAAAAATTAGGTAATTATATATCAGTTATTATTGACGGAATTTTTTTAAACATCTTTACAAATAAGCTTTTCATGATTGTTAAATTATTAGAGATACATCAGTTCAAAATTATGCAAACTACTGATTGAAATAGGAGAAATGTAAACTAAGTGTACTGAAATATAAACTAAAACTTCAATCAGATGATGATCACGTCATCGGGAACTCACAAGCATGATGAAATTCCATGAAAATACCTTCATGAGGAGAAGTTAAAACAAAAAACTCTTACAAATAAACATTAAACTTGAAAAGTAATAAATGCAAACATTCAGTGAAAAAAGTGACATTAAAAGCTGTAATCATAAGCTGTAATTTTTTTTTTAGTTTAGAAGAATATATTTCAATGGCTCTGGTAAAGAAACGTCTTAAATGTGCGACGAACTTTGCTGCCCCAGACTGTAATTCTTTGTATCATAGAAGTGAGAAATCTTATTCAGAGTTCAATATTTATCATTTTTAAGACAAGGCAACGCTGAGAAAGTAGCGAGAACAGACACAACTACACCCGCAGCAAAATATAACCAGGCTGGTAACCGTTTTTAATCAACTGAACAAATCTCAAAGTATACATTTATTTCCTTTTTATAACTTTACGCCTCGTCGATGTATTTAGAGGCATGAAGGGACTAAGTGCAGGGAACGGGAAGGAATTCGGACATGGCCTTTTGAAGGAACCATCCAGTTATTCACAGGAATGACACCGGGAAACTGTGAAACAACGAAATCTGGATGCCAGGACGGCGATTCGAACCTGCATCCTCCCGAATGCGAGGCAAGCGCTACCAGTCGATACGGTCTCTGATATCTATAATGTTTCAAAACAGTATACACAATTACAGGATCCGTAACACATTATAATTGTCCATGTTGTCTCAGCAATAAATGACAAATTGTTATTTAAAAAGCTAATAAATTAAAACAAAACAAATGAGTAGAATCATTCATTTTCCTAGTAGCTGACTCTAAATTGCGTTACCAAAGGTTTCAATGATTCTTTGTTGGAGCATTAGTAATCGTCATGGACAAGACAGAGATCAGGACTCGCAGCATAAAAACCTTTGTTCTCGCCGGTATTACAGAGGCCGTCGATGACCGTATTATCAGAGACTGGTCTCCAGGTGGGAAGTGGGAAGCAAAGGAAATCTGCTGTGATGCGATACTGAAGCCAGTTCGAAATATTACAGGAAATCTCAACTATTGACCGTTGGGCCGGAATTTAAAATCCCGCCTTCCTCAGTGCAAGGACTGAAAGATAATCAACCAGCCCATACGGCATACAAAACATTTCTAACATGTGTACGCTGCTGCCGAGGAAGAATGATAACAGGGTTACTAAACCAGCCATTGCTTACGTGGGATACTATGATATCGACTATGTGGGTGTGAAACATAGGTCTTGGAAGGAATGTAATGTATGTGAAATACATTTCTTCGCTTCTCAAAATTATCGTAGTACTCTATCAGTAACTCGATATGGTTCAGAATATGGGTGGAGGGAGCGGTGGATGTGTTTATATCATACATTGGCGAAGAGGCCTGGATTGATATTTGGCCATCTCCGACCACATACTTGTATTGCTTGAATTCGGGCATGAGGCAATGGGAAAGTTTCTGTTTAAAGGTAAGAGAGACGGGGACTAGAATAAAATGTCTAGGGAGGTTATGGTGCGACGAGATAACTGAACGCCATAAAAAGTAAGAATAGTTAGGGAAATAAATGAACGCAATAAGTGCGAATAATTAGGAACTGTAACATTTAGAGATAAGTAAGTAATAAGAAATTAATTAAAAATATAATTTTGTTGTAGCGGGGTGAGGTTAAGCCATTTTTTAACCGTAAGGAATATTGAATTATGAATATAAAGACGCTGCTTAATAGCAGCCATTGAACGCGAGGAAGATGCGCTTTGGTGTCATTCACCTCAGATGCCGCCGCCAAGAATAGGTTCCACTAGACACTAAGCCAACCCCAAGGAAACATAAAGTTAATCTGTAGGAGAGGTGAGAAATATCTTTCAAATCCTGTATACTCCTCTGTAAGGCAGAGTTGTTCAAAACAACAATATATATTCAAGAAGCTAAGGATGGAGGTTCCATCCTTAGGAAGACACGAAAGGTATTTAATCCCATCGCACACAATAGGAGTCCTCCATGTTAAACTATCACCCTTATTGCCAATGTCAAGAAATTCCTCTGCACAAAAATGAAGTAAGTCCGTTTCTCTCTCTCTCTCTCTTTCTATATATATATATATATATATATATATATATATACTAGCTGTGCCCGCGACTTCGTCCGCGTGGAATAGTTATTTTGGGCATCATATTTATTTTTGCAAACAACCTCCTCAGCTTTATAAATTATAGCACTTACCCACGACTTTGTCCGCGTCAATTTCTGTTATTATTTTAGACAATTTTTTGCAAATTTAGTTTTTAAGTTTTTAAAAGAACATAATTATTTTAAAGTACTTCTGCGTAAATTAGATTTTTAGTTTTATTTTCATCTGGCAGAAGAACATATTGGTTTTCTCCGCAACCCGATCTTGACAACGCGACATATAGTTGGCCGTGTGAAAAGCAGTCTTGACGTAAATCGATTCCTACGTGTTTAAATGTTTGCCCCTGTGATTTATTAATTGATACTTATAATTAATTATTTACATCAAAACTAAAAAGAAGTGTTAATAATTGTGAAATTATTAGAACCAAAATATTATCCTTAAAACAAAATGAAATAGTATTTAAAAAGTATTATTACACGACAATATCATATCGCAAAAACAAATAACGCTGCATACAACCGTTCAGAAGGGAGCCGACCGCGCGTAATATCTTCTAAGATGTTCATTGAAATTAAGTGATGCCAAAGACAATTTTGTTCACAATTAAATACTCTTAATCAACAACACATTTATTTGGATAAAGATTAATATTATTATGTTGATACAACTCTAACAAATAATTGGTAATAATGCATTAATTTCGACCAAATTTGATTACCATAAAAACGGTTCTAGTGAGTTAATCTTAAAAGATAGACATATACTGTCGCGGACATTTTTTTAGATCATTTCAAGAGGAATAATCCTTTCATACATATTTTTTTGGTATCTTGAACCGTTTTCGCAGCGCACGCAACAGAAGCCCTCAAAGATGAATAATTTTCCCCGTTTTTTTCCACATTTTCCATTGTTTCTTCGCTCCTATTAGTCGCAGCGTGATGTTATATAGTTTAAAGCCTTCCTCAATAAATGGTCTATTCAACACAAAAAGAATTTTTCAATTCTAACCAGTAGTTCCTGAGATTAGCGCGTTCAAACAAACAAACAAACTCTTCAGCTTTATAATATTAGTATAGATATGTTTGTTTGTGTGTTTGCTCATCATACAAATCCAGTTTTCATCCGATTTCGATGAAAGTTTGCACACTTATCCTTTGAAACAAGGAGAAAAGTAGTGTTTACATTTGGTTGAAAAATTTTCTGTATAATTAATACATGTTGCCTTATAATTTCGAAAAATTACTGAACGGTGATAGACAGACGCGTAGGATGTGTAGGTCTCTGTACTGGTTTGCCATATAGCGGTCTGGTCGCTCGGTGCTTAAAGCGCTTGCTTACTGCTGTTTGGATCGTGGTCTCCGGTTCAAATCTTCGGTCAAAGGTTTTTAAAAATTGTTTTTGATCGTAAGAGTCACGCCTGGACTGTCGGTTATTCGGATTGAATGTTAAACTGTACATATCACAAATTTAGGGGTTCAATGCGTGGCAAATCGTAGGTAGTCTTGCAATGCTGTAGGATTACACGGTTTTCCGTTATAATTATCCCTCAGGGGTTGTTCGCAGTCAGTGTGTGTGTGATCTGCAATAATAATACATGAATGCGACTAAATGGCTATATCGATATTCATGGAATTTCACAAGAAAATCTGTAGGAAGGGCACAGGGAATTTTTTTCCGGTATGATTAAATGTTGTAGTCACGAAATTTTGAGAACTTATCGAATGGTGACAGAAATATGTTGGAAATTGATTCTCTTCAAGATACAGGTTCGTTGGTAGAATGATATAGTGATAGCTTTCCTGTCATATTATGCCGACTCGATGTTGTTTGGGACCAATCCTTCGTTACCAGCAACTTTCTATATTCAATTCTGGCAAAGTAATTCTTAATCCACGCGTACGAAGTCGCCGGTATCTGCTAATATATATATATAAGACAAAAGGTAGAACGAAACACAGCCTTCAGTCACTTGAATACAAATTTATTGCACTACACAATGCATTTCGGACCCCGTGGATCCATCTTCAGGTGTCTGTTGTATTTACATTGGTTTTCAATTTTGTCTTAAGCGAGATTCTAACCTAGAAAATTTTATTCCTGTGCAGAACTGACGCGAAGTTTAGTAATCAATTTTAAGCACGTATTTATTGCCTAGCACTGTACAAGACATGATAAATCGCTTAAGGTATACATGTTTATATGAACAGAACAATTTAAAGAACAAAAACATCTTTAAATTTTTCTGTTCAGAACAATTTAAAGATGTTTTTGTTCTTTAAATTGTTCTAAAAACACGAAAACCTTAAGCGATCTATCGTGTCTAGTACAGTGCTCCGCAATAAACAGGTGCATAAAATTGATTATTAAACTTCGCGTCCGTTCTGCACAGGAATAAACTTCGCTAGGCACGAATCTCGCTTAAGACAAAATTTAAAACCAATATAAACACAATAGACCTGAAGACGGATCCACCAGGTCAGAAATGCATTGTGTAGTGCAATAAATTTGTATTCACGTGACTGAAGGCTGTGTTTCAATCTACCTTTTGTCTGATCAATACAGTCACGTACAACAGTGAATTGTATATATATCTGTACAAGTGTGCTCACTTATGTGAATGAAACTAATTACACTAAGATAATTTGTCGGTATCTAGAACTATTTTTCAAAATTACTGTGTATAAGAAGTGTCTGAATAATTTTCAATGAGCACTGTAATGTGTTAATTAAAACTGATGGAATCATAATTCATTATTAGTGTAAATGGTCCCACCAATTACACTGCGGTCAATAAATCATCTTACGGCGAATGCAATCAATCTTTATGATGCAGTCCGATTGGTGTTAATTAATAAGAATTATAAAGGCATAGTGTGTATGTCATTTACCAACAGAATAGTAAGGTCTATCCCAGTTAAAAAAACAATAATAACAAAAAACGTATTTCATTTGTATCCTTTTAATTCGAAAACTCTGAGTCATTGCGGCTTACATTTTTGACTTACCTTTGTCAAGTAATGTTTTTTCACAGTCCATTATGTATTCTTTGTGGGAACGAATTCAGGTGAGAGAGGAGTATGATGCAAAAATCGCTGAAACCGAGTGTTTGGACGCATCCCGGGCAGCAACAGGTAGGCGAGCGTCCTTCGCCCACTGACCCAGTGTCCGCGGCCTCCACGGATGCACGGTCTGTGGTGGCGCCGGCTGCACTCCAGGAATGTACGGCATGGCACCAGACATTGATCGGCCTCCGGCGACCTTCAGGTAGGCTCGGGTGGCGACGTGGCACAACACGCTCGCCCCATTCTGTCAACCGTGGAAGTTTCAGACTGCAAGATGATAGGAGCTCTGCTTGAATCTCCCGAGAGTCGAAATATATAACTCTTGTGCTATGAGCCACCAGTGATCCTTGTTTGAAGTCCCATGTGAAGCTATAAGTCATTGTACTCAGGGGCGGATCCAGGGGGGGGGGCTAGGGGGCTCAAGCCCCCCCCCCCAAAGTATCTTGCCCCCCCCCCCCCACGACATTGTAGTTTTGAGACCTTTTTTTTTTTAGCTCTACGGATTTGAGGCCCGAGGAGGGCTTTTTCCCGACTCAAGCCCCCCCCAAACCAAAGTCCGCTCAAGCCCCCCCCAAAACAAAATCCTGGATCCGCCCCTGATTGTACTCTATAGCAATATAGCCATAATGTGGAGGAATTATTGAAAGTCCAAAACTTCATAAGACATTAATTAAAAAATACTAAGAAACGTGTAATTAGATGATTAGGGAAATTTCCACATTGCAAATCAATTCAATTCAATCCAACAGGTTGATTTTTTGGAATGATTCTCGTTTCTCCCCATGATGCTGGCGAAATGACATCGTCGATGTATATATGAACTTTCTACGGCCCATTTCTCTAATGGATGCTCATAATGGTCAAGCTATAAAAATTTCCGCGTTCAATAAATTATGATGGAGAGTGGAATAGATACAGAAGGTAACCAGTAGGTATTCCTCCATATTCTTTTCTTTAATTGCTTAGAATTTGACGAACTTCAAAGCCCCAAAACCAATTCATTACTCAAAGATAAATGTATTTAAAATCCTTCTTCTTCTTCTACACCACATTTTTCCTGACTTCGATGCGCTTTACTCATCATTGACAATGTCAAATTTAGGCCGCGTTCCACGATCTCTTGTAACAGAGGCGGGACGGGACGGGACCTCATTAGAAACGAGCGCGCGCCGCAGGTTAGCCCCAGCTTACCTCGCCGCCACCTCCCCACCACATTGCCTAATGTCGTTTGGCACAGAGCATTTTACAGCAACAGAAGGGGTGCGCACCGCTGCTGCAAACCGATGGCAACTGCGCTCCACTACGCACGCCTGTGATGTTTACCGACACAGAGTGGGTAGCTGCGTCTCATCTCCGCTAACAGAGGCGCCCCTTTTCCCATGGTGTGTTGTTGAGTATTCGTCCCGTCCCGTCCCGCCTCCGTTACAAGTGATCGTGGGAACGCGGCTTTAGAGTAATAGTTTTACGACCGCATGTCCTTGCTGACGCCAAGTATTTTATACCTGCTTCCATGTCGTACTAATGGGAGAACAGAAGTGTTGCCCGTATTGTGAAATGTGTGATAAATGTATTTTTTGTTTGTGAAATGTGTAGTTTATGAGGAGGAGATTGGGGACCGACAGAAGGCTGGGGGAAACCGCAGCCAGGACGGCCGGTACGCGAGGGCTTGGGATAGTGCCCGGTCTGCTGTATCTCCCAGGTCCATAATGCGTATTTTAAGCTCCTCAGGTTTATTTGTGGTTTATTTTTATTTCTACGTTACAGCGAGGTTGTAGTTTCGTTTAATCCTAAATGCAGGCAAATACGCCACATAGTATCATTGAATTCTACGCTCGAATCATCAATGAATTCTAAATTCGATTCTTGATCTTCACAGATAGTATGACATCGCGCATTTGTCTGATAAAAAGTCCATATAATATAAATTTACGGCAGATCTAAAGACAGCAATGACTGTTGAGAATAAGAAAGAAGTTATAAATAGTATACCAGCGCAAGAAAAAGGGAAAAACATAGTCGTTTCGCGTCCGTAACTGAACAAAAAACTGAAAAAACTGGGTAACCTCAATGAACGTTCCATTTATAGGCCACTATTGTAGGTTAGATTGTGGAAACAGAGTTTCGCATTTTGATGACCACGAGCTTCACCTGCAATACCCAATGCTTGATTGGATAACCCAATGAATGAGCATGGGAGTCGTTCGTGATGTTCACCTTTATGTTAAATTTCTCGGCTTCAATAAGATTTGACTGCAATCGGGTAAACCAGTCGATCGTTATGTTCACCTGTTGCTCGGAATGGAAAAACATTAGTCATAACCGTCCCGGAAATAAATTACAACAGTAGAGAACATGAGAGCACAAAACATTATCATTTTTCGTAAAAGCAGTATAAGATCACACAAAAATTATCCAACCGAGCAAAGAAAATCTAAGATAAAAATGAGACGAATATTGTCACTCTACTAAACACATACACTATCTACACCATCTTAAATCTGTAAGTAGGTTGCCTCTTTCTCTTCCTTTGTTCTGAAACCATGTAAAAGTAAGCCTAACTAACCAATTTTAATGGAGTTTTCACATTTTAAGCTTATGGTCTAGTTTAAAATTTGCGATATATTTTATGAGTCTACGTGTTTTGGGAATGAAGCAAGAAATAATGATTAATACAAATCAAAAACAGATATGTGACAAAGATCACAATGCATCTAAGGAACTCTCCTATACGATACCCGCCAAAGATCACGCTATAAAACAGATATACATTACACACCTTGAATTTTGTTAATATTGTTTATACACGAAGTAAATTTGGTTATTTATTTTTTCAGGTTTCTGGAATGTACAGGAAAACATTAATTAAGCCACTACATCAAAAATTAACACTCCAATATATGTAACGAACTTGAAAAATTTAATTTACGACAAAGATTTTAAAGATACTAACTACATTACAAACGTTTATGATTTGATAGTAGAACAAACAAAAAATGCTAATCAATATTACAATAATTCACACGAAAACAACAACTCAATGACAAATTCGCAGCGTAAATGACGTGGTACTTATAAGGAAACACTTAAGCGTATCCTTGTCTTTTTCAATAAATTCTTAGTGTTTTATAGTATCTATGTAAATTTTTCTGTATGCCTACATCTAATACGTATAACGGAGGTAGCTTGATATGTATGCGGTAACAGTGATTATGGCACAAGTTGAGAATGTATATGATGTGCCTGCGCTCTTCAAGCTGTTTAAAGGATATCGTTGCTCTGGACTTCTTATGCCAACTCCTACACCTCCCGGAACTGTACTCATCGCGTGGGCCTTCGCTACGGGTTTTACAGCTCTGACCAAGGCTAAGCTGTCTGCACCAGGATAATTATTACCAAGACTTTCCTTTCAGCCCTACCCACCAGGAAAGATCAACCATAATCACCATCCCGCATAACTAAGCGATTCTTTTCTCATGCGGTAATATTGGGAAGAAGGTTGGCGCTACATCGGTCGAGTAATACCTATCTAATATCGAAACTAAAAGCTATAAAACTGTAAAAACATTAGACTGTAATCACCGAATAAATAAACGGCAGTCAAATTGCATAATATTTCTTCCACACGATTTAATCTCCATTTGAGCAGCCTGGTGGCACAGTCTTTAAGGCGTCTCGTTGGAGATCGGTAGGTGCACGGCTCGAATCTCTGTATCGGCGGGGATTTTGATAGCCCATAGTGTGAAATATGCGAGAAAGCTTCCATGGATAGGATTCCACTTTAAACTGTAGACCTGGTAGGATAACCGGGGTTAGGTTAGATAAGGAGGAATGGAATTGGTCTTCCCACATCCCAATACCAGGCTAAGCATACCTCCTTCAGGTGGTCTAACCAACCTTCGGATCGAATGCCGAGGTTAGATTTTTTTACCTGTCACTACAACAGTCACAGTAAGGAAATCAATGTCGATCAAATAAAACTGAAAACCTACCACAAAATAACCTAATCCACGCAGAAAAATTCTATTAATAATATGATTAAATCTTACGTCTTGTGTTATATGGAACTCACACGTTTATTTAATAATCCTAGGATAAATAAGGGGAAAGGAGGGAAAAAATATCAGTAAATTTTTGGGAAGCCAATAAAAAAATTCACAGCCATAGAAAACAAACCGGGTGGAAGCAAGTTTTTAATTATTATTGTTATACTCGTACAATACTTCTGTCAAGGTAAGTCGATTATTCGCAGTATCTACTGGCCTCAGAAAATTGCTACCGATGAATCAGTGAAACTGAATCACATAAACACTGGCCAAATTTTGGAAGATTTTACTAATCGCTTACTAGAGGCGGATTTAGCTCAGTTCTCCAGAAACTGGGCCACCTTGACGAACAACAATCTCCTGAGAGAAAACTTTATTTTATTTTTCTTCCTGTAGTCAACTGTGTAACAGAACTTAAAAACAATAAAATAAGGTAAATGTAATATCCACTACAGGCCTAGCAAGCGAATATACTCCGAACTGGCAGCTCAAGGTCATGTTCCATTGGTTCCGCTCCTCCTTCACCATCCCCTCCCTCCCTTCCTACCTCTCCAATCTGACCGAAGTGTGCAAGTAGCCGAATGGCAAATTTTCATTTCGCTTGTAGGGGTAAGGGCAGTGGAGTGGGGATAAAGCAGCCTGACCTTGAGCCGCCTTTGTTAACTGATCGGACAATAGAGTGGGTATGGTGTTGTCAGATGTACCATCAAGCAGTTTCTTTATCGGTTCCAGGTGGTTTTATTTCGACTGTTGCGGTCGCTCAACTTCGAAGAAACTTCCTGGCCTCATCGCTATTTGAACAACATTCGTTAAGTCCATAGTCAGTTAATCAACCGACTGATCTAATAGACTTATTACATAAGTAAAACAGGAATATAGAAGAATGTGAAACGGAAAATTTTGATGTTAAAACACAGAGAAGTCAGAAAAACATTTCCCGAATACATTTTTTATGCACTCTATCCTTCTACAGAGTTTCATGGTAATCCATTACGAGTGAATTGAATGCTAGATTTGTTCGAGGAAATTACAGCAATCAGTAATTCATATGATAAAGGAGCTGGGATTCGAGTCTTAGAGGCAGGTGAAGAAAGCGTTTGGTCTGTATACGCCATTCTTTCGCTATGAAGTTTCGATGGATATTGAGCAAAGAATTAGAAGTTGTTTGTGAAATTGATGAAATGACCATTACCATAAACTAGAATTTTATTTTTAGTATAAGGAAGTGCTAAAGTTTTCATTTGAATGCAAAGGAATAAGGGACTAAGAATTTATTGGTGGAGGTCTTGAACAAGCTTCAACAAATAGAGAAAAAATTAGCGTAATGCAGAAGCAGATTTGTGGGGAAAGTTCCATAAGCCCTATCATAAATTAAACTACTATTATATCTCTAAGCTACTTGCAATGCTCTTTGTTTATTCTTAAAGACATAATGTGAAAATTAAATATACAAAGTATAGGATGTAACAGAACATGTAAGAGAATTCTGTTATATACTAAGCAAAAATAAACTGATGGCCGAAGCAAGAAATATTTTAAAAGCAAAATAGCACCTACGAAAAAAGCCTTCAAAACAGAAATCTTTTGGTTTCAAATACTGACCTAGATCTCAGAAACAACTTTCTGAAACTGTATATTTGAGAATTTGGTTTTATGAAAGTGAAACTTAAACTTAAGGAACATCTGAATAAGGGAAAATCGAAGAATTTAAGATGTTGAAAATAAAGAGCCACAGTCATTACGAAAGCGTCTCAGAACTGATTCGTGGATTGGGCTCGGATTCTCCAGTAAACAGACAACGAAAGTTTCGTTTGAATTTATTGGTAAACATGCGTACACCCACTTCCATTTACGAGTGCATGAAATACTTCGTCCACCAACCTATTTTGGTCGCAATGATAGGAGAGATAAAATTAGAGGAATAAGGTGCCGCACTGACGCTTATATTAATTCTTTTTTCCCCTGAAATGCACAGAGTAGGGACTAGTTTTGGTACAAAGCACCCTCTACCACCCACAATTTTATAAATTTCAGGAGTATATATGTAAACGTAGATACAAATTGCTACTAAATTGCGGAATTTCAATCTGCAGCAATCTGTTCATTCCTCGAACCTAGTCTGAGGACAAATCGTAGCAATCTTCTAAAATAAAACAGCAGAAACACTCGAATTTCAATCACAGCCAAAGAAAATTACGTAGTATTATTATTTTTTTTACAGTGGTTTATTTCTTTGAATATTCGGTTGATTAATAAGCACGTATGTTGTAACATATAACGGAGTTTAGTGTTCGATGTGTTTCACTTGTTGCAAAGAAAGAGGAAAACGATCGAACTTAACTCAATCTAATTTTAAATTTACTCTCACGTAAACCCTGTTAGCTCAGGTCGTTGCAACACAGTGAGGGTATCCTGTGCATACCATGGGGCTAACTGGTTCGACCCCCGCTGTTGGAAAAAATGTCCACCATTCAGAACTTGTCAAACAGGGTACAAGAGATGGTGGTTACACGATTCCTAATCCCCAGATGTTTTACTAAAGACCTCCGCACTGTGTATGGACTGAGAGTACATGACACTTTATGCTGATTCGTCCGTTAAACGGTCCCCTTGATGTCTATGGCCTGGATGGGCCAGCGATCTATTTAGCCCTTCCTTCATTTCTCGCACACAACAAAAAAAAAAAAAAAACAAAAAAATACACAGACCAGCAATATGAACCGTTTCTCCCTGCAGCATTTGCAAAGCATACCAGTTAATATTTCTTGGAGCCTTATGTGGAAGGTAATGCCCACTGCCAGACAATGGTTTGGCACGATGCTGTTCTATTCTGCAAACCATTAAGACATTACTGAAGAATGAAATAAACCACAATTGGGATATAACGGTGATGCGATTCCGAGCACAAGCACAAAGCTTCTATCACTTTCCGTACTGTAATCTTCAGGTGATGGTAATCTGTGTGTTTCAGTAAAGCGTAAGTGTGCTGTGTACTAACAACTGTCTGGCAGTTTATTGAAATAAATACAGGGTGATTCAAAATGATTGTCGGGGTTTCATGAATTTTTTACCGGCTGTGTACTAAACATACACGTATTATCTTTACTTGGATGAATAGACAAACTCTCAAAGTTTTGTTTTGTAGCAGCCGCTAATCTTGTAGTTGCGTTTTCTTCCGCCAGATGTCAGTGTTTGCAATATGGCAGCTAACGCTAGAAAGAAGGCTTTTTGCACTCTAGATTTTCACGTGTGTCAGTCAGTTACCGTTGTCCAACGGCACTTTCCAAAAAAATTTATGAAGGATGCATCTTCATATGGTGCTCCACCTCATTTCCATCGGGAGGTCAGAACATTTCTCAACGAACAATTGCCGCAGCGATGGATAGGACGCGGAGCCGACAGTGACCAAATGCTCGTTCATCAGATTTAACCCCATGTGATTTTTTTCTGTGGGGTTACGTCAAGGATCAAGTTTATCTTCCTCCTCTACCTGCGACTATCCCGCAACTGAGAGAACAGATCAGGGCCGCCGCGCCGTTCTAAACATTTCTGATGACATGCTGCGTCACGTATAGGATGAAATGGACTATCGCATAGATGTGTGCAGAATGACACAGGGCGCACATATCGAACATTTGTGATGGATGTAAAAAAACTTGATGAGTTTCTTTACACCAAAATAAGATTCAAATTCGTATCTCAATTGTGCTAAGTGTAGGAATTTTTTGAAACCCCGACAATCAATTTGAATCACCCTGTAGATTTCTATCACCTAAATATACCGTCGAGGGAGTACATAAACATTACGCTTAGGAAGGTAAATTCAGCGGTAAACCCCACAAAGATTCCTACGTAATTACACACCAAAAAGTTCTTAATTCTCAAATTAGAACTTCTTGTATTACAGATTTTGGTGATTTATAACGTTTATTAATCGCTTATATGCCCTTTAATTCATATGCGTAATTGTTTTATACCGAGCCCAGCCATAGCATTTGAGAAACCGCGAGTTCAAATCCCCGTCCAATCATCGAAATTCTCACGATTTCACAAAATCGTTACTGGTGAATGCCGGGATGATTACTTGAAAATTCAATGCCCAGATTCCTCCCGGACCTTGCCTCCCAAGTTATGTAGAGATACTTATACCTGTAGTAAATTAACTATGGTGACCCACTGAACGCTACTCCCAAAGATGTTTCTCAGACGATCTACAGGTTTTAAAAAAAAAAAAAAAAAACAATGACAAATTCAACAGTTGTGTTTCTGTTAAAGTAGGTAAGTTGCATTCAGAGTATAGTTTTGTTGTGTCAATAGATCAGCCTGCAACCTTGTCATTGAAGTTCTTTGAATTTACTGTGACGGAACATGCACAGGTTTCAGTCTACGCAGGGTATTTCAGTAAGTTATTAGAGTTGAAGTAGGATTTGCGAAACACTTATTTGAGTTAAGCCTATTAGTGACGTAGTAGTTTGCTCAATTGTTCAGAGATCATTGCGTAAATATAAAACTCAGTAGTAGGTAAACGTTCTACAGCATCTTGCAGGAACATTTCCCAGCAGAGTTATTTATTAATAATTACATTTCAACTAGTCCATTCACTGCCTCTCTACGGCCTTGCAGAAAATACTATCCCGTTCTCCGTCAGTTAAGATATATGTGCGATTCTGCCAGATGCTACTGCATTAACCAAATGCACATACAGTTTAGAAAGTTTAATCTGTTCCGGTAAATATGAATTATAACGTTCCATCTAGCTCCCCTCGGCTATGGACTTCATGCATAAGTCGGTAAGAGGCCATTCAAGAAGTACTTCTCTTATGCGTACCGGTATACATGTAAAAATAAAATTCATTCCATCAAACAGTATTTCAGCATTTTTTTTAAATATGGCATGAAACAGATTTGCAGTATGTTCATATAAAAAATGCGAAAGTCAATAAAGTACAGTGATGATAATGTTTCTGAATGCATACTTGGAAACAAATTTATTTCCAGCTTCTTAAAGGTTTACAGAGACTTATTTCTTTTTTAACAAATAAAAAAATGAGCTGCTAAATTCAAACGTAGCTGGATCGATGATTTACGTGATGAACATCGGAAACGTTGAACAACAGCAACAAGTACGCGAAATTGTTGAGGCTGCAGCTGTCTCAAAATCTGTACAAAAAAAAGTTTATATGAAAGACATCGGCACAAGATTGCTTCCACGCTTCTGATTGCAGATCGAAAGCTCTTTTGTAACTTAATATCTTCATTATACTCCAGAAAGTAAACATTCTATAGAAAACAAATGTGGTTACGTTGAAAGATCTTAGAAAAATATTTTTGTTCCAGGAATATAAAACATTTTTGCTGACAGTAATATAAAAAGCAGTGTTTAACGAGTAAATATAAGTTACATTCAAAAGACATTTCAAGGAAAATTGTACACAGTTTTATGAGCAAGGAAGATCAATTTTAAAGCTAAGCATATGATCAAGTTGTTCTGTCACATTAAAGTGACCTGTGATCTCTGCTTAATTCACAAACACAGAATATTAACCAGTTAAAACTCCGAAGAAGAAAAAATGCTCAAGGTTTAGAAATAATTCTTTAAGTTAAGAACGAACTGAACTTTTATATTGTAGTAAGTACCGCACATGCAGGTCAATAATCTAAAAGGATAAAGAGGAGAAAGGAACTGGGGTAGCAGAAATGATACAAGTGAATTGGAAGATTATTAATGGTAGCAGGAAGAAGAGAAAGGTAATACAGCAGAAAATGCTATGAATATATGCCGTAAATGCAAGATATATGAATGCTTCAAAGAAGAAGAGAAAATTGCGCGAGAGAAAAGCTTATTTTCGTAAAGGACCAAGAACATTATGCCTATTATCTATTGATAAATCCAGTTGATGTACTGGTATTAGTAGCATCTTAAAAATTCTAAGAGCCATATTTACAAAGTTTTAGAAGTTGCACAAAACTGAAACAATCACAAACTTCCAAACAGCTGACGTTAACCAGTTAGGTCAGGGAGTTGCTGCGCAACAACCGTCGCAAAAAGTGGTTAGTTTCGTTTGCGAGCTTACCAAACATATACATAAGGAATACGCTGCCGAAAGTCATTTTCTTCTTGTGCAAGGAAAGTGTTAAAACTATGGGCACTAAACACAGAATGTAAGGAATGTATCGAGTAGATCTGGAACTTCAGCACAGAACAATTATCAGTCTAAGGCTCATTTAAGTTTTTCGTCTATCACTGCTGAGAATTAGTTCAAAATCCGGCTTGTGCTCAAATTTAGTCGTAGGACATTATTAATCGTGGAGTCGCTTGCGGCCAGCCGTAGCGAGCGGTCGCACCGAACTTCCCTCAGAGTGTTGTGAGGTTAAGTGATAGTTTATCAAGGCGAAGAGCCTCTACAGTGTTACTGAAGAGTGTTTTGAAGACCGTGTGAACCACTGAAGATCCAGAATCTCCATCGGTGAAGTCCTCAACACGAATCTCGTGGATTTAAGCGGCGCACGCTGTTCGCCGCCACAGCGCACGCTGGGTTCGTGTTTACAGCCGAGCAGTAAGTAGCAACCCACATAATGGCTCCTGTAGATTCAGTCCGAAAGAACACTGTCAGATTCAGCTTTGATAGGAAGTTCATCAGACCTACAGCTCTTGAAATTCATGAATGGCTTTTTGAAACGGTGCACTTGAGAGAGACTGACGTCTTTGGAATACAACTAGATTCCTTCCAGAATGCTGTTTTCGTAAAATTCGAGGATAAAGAAGTATGCGAAAAGCTAATAAGGGACTTTTCAGGAAAATTGAAATTTAAACATACCGACGGTCAGATCAGTAGCGTCCATGTATCAGATGCGGGAATGGGACAACGCAATGTCCGGGTAGTTAACCTCCCCTTTGAAATTTCTAACGAATCAATAACTTTAGCTCTGAAACCCTTTGGGACGATACTGACAATATCAGACGATTGCTGGGGAGGAAATATTAGATATCAAAAGCCTAACGGGGTGAAAATCGTAAAAATGGAAATAAAAAGACACATCCCGTCATACATAATGGTTGCGGGATACCGGGCTCTGATTATTTATGACGGGCAGCCCAGAACGTGCGCCGTCTGCAACTCCACTGATCACTATCCGAGCGGAGTGCCCACGAAAACAAACCACGGTACTGCCGATCCGTTATGCAAGACAGGAAGCACAACCAGATCATGATAAATTACCCAGAACCGAATTGGATACCAACTTTCCACCATTACCGAATCAAAACACGGAAGTGTCACAAGACACAAAGACCAGTGTAAACCCGGAAGAAACAACACGAAGCGGGACTCGCTTAGCAGACATAAACATCACTCAACAAAAACAGTGTAACATAATTGAGGAACAGGAAAATGAGATTACCACTAGAAAATACTTTCTGACGGAACCACTCAACCAGACAGCCCACACCCACAAAGAGTCACACCAGTCCACTCCTAAGGATATATTACAGTCCTCTTCCGCCCTTGACTCGGACACGGATGGTACTACGCAGCTAAGTGCAAGGAAAAAGCGACGGGGACGCAGAACAGCCACGCAAACATCACAAACTTCGAGGACAAGGGCAGAAAGCAACAAGCGCACGCGGCTACAGGAGGAAAAATCTAACGTAGCAGAGGCGTCCCAGCTCCCTCCGAATCCCCCAAACAACAAGCAAAAACCTGAAAAAACGAAAAACAATCCTTTCGTTCTTGAAACGGAAGGTTTAAGTTGGGCCGACGACATGCAGGGAATTTCGGAAGAAGCACCGATGTCAACAGAAGAAGACAAAGCAGTCTGTCCGCCCCCGCCCCCGAACAAAAACAATAACCCCTGAGAAAACAGCAGCGCGCATAGAAAAAAACTATGCTGCAAACATACAAAATCGCTACCATCAACATCAACAGAATCACTACAAAATCAAAAGTGAAAAGCTTAAAGGATTACTTGTATGACAACTGCATAGACATAGCACTGCTCCAAGAAATCATCCTAATAGATTTACGCATCACAGGGTTTACCCTTTTTCTGAATTCCTCCCCAGATGGCGGCACAGGAACCGCAATTTTAGTCAGAGAGGGCATTCCCTGCAGGGATGCCGACATCGTGGAAACGGGGAGAGGGATTTCAATATTTATAAACGACATTTTGCTGGTTAATGTCTACGCCCCCTCAGGAACTAACAAAAGAAAAGAAAGATCAATGTTCTACAAAACAAACGTGCCTTTCCTTCTCAGGAACAACCCGACAAAAATCATAATGGGTGGAGACTTCAATTGCGTCACTCACCCCATAGACCAGCACCCGAACTTTAACAGATGTCCTGAACTTGAGAACTTGATAAACGGGCTACATCTGGTAGACACATTCAGACAAACCCAGGGAGACCTACAGAAATTCACATATGTCACTAGCTCATCAGGCAGCAGGCTAGATAGAATATACGTAACCAGTAACTTAGCAAGTGAAATAAGTAGCACTGATATAGCCCCTATAAACTTCTCAGACCACTGCAGTTACCTGTGCAACATCAAAATGCAGCCCCAACCAATACGAAGGAACAAAGGATACTGGAAAATGAATACTTCATTACTAAAAGACGCTGAGCTCCAAACCCTTATTCATCAGTCCTGGCAGTCCTCCTTGCAAAACTGCCACCAATACAGAAATAGCTTGGAATGGTGGCTACTCAAAGCAAAACCTTATCTCCGCAAAACAATAATACTCTACTCAAAACGGAAAAGATACTGGCAGAACGAGACTATCGAATTCTACTATAGATGCCTACGAGAACTGTATGCAAACACGAACCCAAACCCAACCACCTTCGCACTGATTAAAAAATATAAGGCAAAAATAACTAGGCTTAAGGAAAACAGCACAAACACTCTATTGTTACGATCAAAGCCTAAAGATATAGTAGAAGAAGAAACTGCTTCTCTATATCATTTAACGAGAGCCCAAAAAAGAAGAGATCAGACCTTGATTACGGAGATAAAGAACAACAACGGCGACACGTTAAGAACTCAAGGGGAAATCGTCAACGCCGCACTCTCGTACTTTTTCCGATCTCTACACAGAGGAAGGAAATGATGAAAGAGCAGCCCAACAGTTCTTAGAACCCATCAATAGTGTGATCTCCGACAGTGAAAGGGAAAACCTGTCCAGTGAATTTGACTTGGAAGAGATGGAGTCCTCAATTAAAAAGGCAGCAAGAAACAGATCCCCCGGGCCTGATGGAATACCAGTTGAATTCTACTCCACGTTCTGGCCTCTCATAAACAGGAAACTACTCCAAGTAATGAATGAAATATGGCGGAAAGGCACTATACCACAAGTCTTCAGTGAAGGGATAATCGTACTGTTACCAAAGAACAGCAAAAGCAAAGAGATGAGGCAATTGAGGCCGATCACATTACTAAACTCAGATTTCAAAATATTAACCCGAATGTTAAAGAAAAGACTAGAACCGTATTTAAGCAGGATCCTAGGCAGTTATCAATCAGGCCCTATACCAGGACGAGGTATAATCCAAGCCACGAATGAATACAGGGATGTCATCTCCGTAGCCGCTGAAAAAAAATCCCGCGCAGCAATATATTTTGCCGACTTTGAAAAAGCCTACGACCGCGTGAACCACCAGTTTCTGCTAGAAGTATTAAGGAAATTTGGCTTAGGCATCAGTTTCACCACGGTGGTGGAAAAAATAACAACTAATGCTTCCTCAAAACTCCAAATCAACGGTACGTTGACCAGATGCTTCAAAATAACGCGATCCGTAAGACAAGGATGCCCTCTGTCTATGATACTTTTCAGCATCTCAATAGAACCTCTATTAAGACATATAGACAAAACCATCAATGGCTACCCTTTCGAAGGAAAACGAGTAAGCTGCCGAGCATATGCAGATGACGTGGGCTTTTATGTCAGTTCACAGGACGACATGAATAAAATCATAAACGCCATTAAACTCTTCCAACGAGCAACAAACGCAAGAGTAAACGTTAACAAATCCGCACTACTTCACATTGGTAAAGGACTCACAGGCACGGAGAAAAATCTTCTGGGCCACGAAGTTACGAAACACACATCCCTAGGAATAATACTCGAGGAAAACCCGAAAAAAATGTCCACAAACAATTGGAGAAACACCTTAAATAAAGTAAGAGCAATTCTGAGAGCGCATAGTTTCAGAAGCCTCAACATGGTCCAAAAGTCAAGAATGATAACCACCTGCATCCTAGGGAAAATAAGCTACCTAGCCCAGGTATTACCAGCGCCTGACCCCATTGCGGAAAATCTGCAAAAAGCCTTATGTTGGTTTGTATGTCAAAACGACATATTCAAGGTAAAATTTGAAACGCTAACCCGACCAAAAATAAAGGGAGGCCTGGACGTCATCAATGTAAAGGCCAGATGCAAAGCTTTACTGATACATGCAATAGACAAGCTGAAAGACAACAACGACTCCAGTTTCACAACTTCAGTTATAAGGCACTACAAACCACAATGCACGAAAGCCCCGGTCCACATAGGAAACATAGGGAAGAACTTAAACCAGCTCAGAATCTATTTTCTAGAAAAAAGTTATTTCGAAACGAGCTTAGACCCTCCGCCACCCAAAACAACAAGGGACATCTATATTAGACTTTCAACAATGGCCGAAAGAAACAACATTGAATTAAAGTATCCGAGCACTAACTGGCCCCAAGTTTGGCGAACCATCTTTAACAAAAACCTTCCATCCGAGGTAATGTCCGCATGGTATAAAACAACCAACGAACTAATACCGACAAACGAAAAACTTTTTCGGATTCATCTCTCGGCAACTGACAGGTGCCACAAATGCGGCAACACAGACACCCTTCTACATCGCTTCTCGTGCGGCGAAACACAGCGCATTTGGATATGGCTGAAATACAAGTTAGCACAGCTGGACGGAACCACAATTTCACTACAAGAAATCCTCAGACCGGATATGATCCGAAAACCAGCACAGAAACAAAACGCCGCAACATGGCTGCTAGGCCACACAGTACTATATGTTTGTCAACACCACGACAAAGAATACAGCAATTACATCTCCTTTATGGAGGGAGAATTCGCTAAGGCGACCACTTCTCCCCGTTACGCCAGCTCATATGGCAATGCACTGCAATCGCTCGTAATGGGCGGACACCCAAGCATTCCGTAACAACACACACAGGGGCGCCAACCCGGAAGAGCGCAGGAGAAGACAGCTGCCGAAGAAAACAAAACTCACCGAACGACCACGCTGCAAGCCCACAAGAAGTGAACATTGTGAAAGATGAATTTAACAGAAGCATGTATCTTCGTATCTCACATCCAAGAAGCCTGTATCTTAAATCTTTGTATTTACACCACACTTTGATTTTGTGTCTTGTATCTTATAACTGGCTTTGATACCTTGAATCATACAACTTGTAATTTGTACCTTATACCATACATCTCTGAATTTTGTAACAAATACATAGCAAAGTAATAAACAAAAAAAAAAAAAAAAAAAAAAAAACTGCTGAGAATTAGTTCAAAATCCGGCTTGTGCTCAAATTTAGTCGTAGGACATTACGCCTCGTCGACATCAAGGTCATTAAAACAGAAGAAAAGAGTGGGAGAAAGGAGCATGAAGGAATTTGGCAGTGGCCTTTATGAAGGTACCATATCCAGAATTCGCCTGGAATGGTTTCGGGAAACCATGGAAAACCGGATTGCCGGACAGAGATCTAAGCCTGCGCCCTCCCGAATGCAAGACCAGAGAATTGTTCTCCAGATAAGATAAGAAGCGCTTCTTGTGTTCTGTTCTCTTTGCAGTTTAAGTACTTGAAGTGAAGCTGCAAAAACTTAACAATAGTGGTCGCCTTATAAATCTTTACTATTCCTTTCAGTTTCGGAAACACTCACAGTATGTATTGTACACACCGAAAGAAATTTCAAATGAAAGTGTTGCCAATAAAACATAATTATACAGTAGCATCACATTCAGTATTGCGACTAACATAATTATGTAGTCTATTCTGGGAGGTGAGGATAAAATACAGGTACAAATAAATATATGTAAGCCAACATTTGGCCAGCGTATTTGTGAAGGCAATATATAGGAATCCTCGTTATGTATAAGCATTCGTCTTAGTTTTCTTTCTCCAAGTGAAATCACCCTCTTTAATAAAATGCGCCGTCTGGAGACTGCACTCACCTCGATACATCGGCAACCTTCGGCGAGTGTCGATAATACCCGAAGCGTTAGTTTCACTGACTACCACCACAGCGCTGTTTGGCTAACCAGCAAAATTCAGGTGAATTACTGTATCGACTTTATTTGCGTTTATAATTTTAAAAGGTAGTGTAAATTTCAAATAAACAATTGGAATTTGAATTTTTTGTACTTATAGTGATTAAAAAAAGTGTAATTGCGGTGCCAGATAAAAGTTAATTGTATGTTGTGTAACTAACTGCACAAAAATACGAAGAGCATGGATAAAATAATTTTAATGCAAGGCAATCGTACGTTACGAAGTTACAAAGGTACATGCGTTTACATGCTTTTTGTTTATTTACGACAACTAGATGCAGAAATTCATGTAAGGAGAAGGGTAATCGATGTTTACGCCATATTTTCTGTAACAGCTATAAGAACTAGGTTACAACATTACCTAGGACATTTTTTGACAGTAGATAAGAAACGTTGAAGCTTATTAAAAACTTAGAGAAAGTTTACACGAAACATACGTAATTGTGAAATATGTAAATCAAATAAACAACAGTTATCCGTTTTTGAAATTATACTACCCATAATTTAAAGTAAAATTTAATTAAAAAAAAAATACTAGCCAAATACTCGGAGACTATAACCAGAGTAAGATACTCATATCACGAAAAATATAATTAAAAAACGCGTTTGCTTACAAGCTTTCCCAGAATAAATTCCTACTACCTCCATAGGTGATACCCGTCGTATATGAGGGTAATAGAAGTTAATGATTTTCGAAAGGCTATATTAGTGGAGGTTGTGGTTAAGTTGACCAGAATCGCAACTGAAACATTTTGTTACAGGCATAATTCACTCTGAAACCAGTTTTATAAACAATTTAAACTGCTTTCATAAGCGCCCTGAAGTTATTACTTCAAGTGGATCGAGGTAGTTCCATATTTATTGTGCTGAATTGTGCCTAGACCAGGAATAAAACTGATATTGTGTGTTACAGCAAAAGGTTTTGAAATAAATTGCATGAATATTGCGTTTAACCCATCATTTTTGACGGGCTTGAAGCTAGTTTCTTCTATAAGACTATCCTGAAGTACCGGACGGAAGTTTGCGCTTTATTTCATACATCTGACAATTTAAATACGCTCCGCTAGAGACGAAGATAATGTGTATCTTTTACATGTGTTCATTTTTATCAGATGATTTGTTCCACTGTAAGTATGAAAAACAAAAATACACAAATATAAAGGAGGATTTTGCCTTAGCGACAGAAGCGGATTGCAGCAACCGGTAAGAAATACTGTGGCTGGGTCTTTGGAAAGTGTAAACAATCCCTGGCGTAGAATGCGATTACTGAGTACCAGCATTGATGCATAACTTAGGTACAGGAGAGCCGATTTTGACAAGTCGTTTTTTGTTTGAAAGAGTTCGGTGTAACTTTTTTTTTTTTTTTTTTTGCTTATGCCTAGTCGACCTCGAGGCCATTAGAGATGGGGGCCAAGGAACTGGAAGGAATTCATCCATGGCCTTTTAAAGGAAGCATCTCGGCATTCGCCTGGAGTGATACGGGGAAACCATCGAAAACCCAAATATGGATGACCGAGTGCGAGGTCAGGGTGTTACAACTCACCATCCACGCTCGGTACTTTTATCATGATCTGATTAAGGTCTCCGACGATAAATCAAAGAACTCCTCGTAAGCTAAAAAATTACAAACCGTGGTTGATTTGGTATGGAAGTACTCATTTGAGAATATGCTGCTGTCGTGGTACCGCGTAAATTTCTTCATGACTCAAAGGTATACCACAGAACTCTTTAACCGCTAAGATTATATTTATATTTTGCTTTACAGCTAGTCAACGTCTTTAGAAGTGAACGAGGATTTTGGACAAGAACTGGAAGAATTCCAACATGGCCATTTCAGAGGGACCATTCCTAACATATGTCTGGTGTGATTTCGCGAAACCTTGGAAAACGGAAATCAGGATGGCTGGCTGGGAATAAGTTCTATTAGCACCAGAAATGCCACGAGGCGTGATGATGCGCGAAAGCATTGGTATATGTTATTTGAATAATGACAAGACGTTATTTAATATAGTATTAGTCACAGAAACCAAATCTACAGATAATAATGCGTTGCAGTTTCTACGTTAAACAATATACCGCTGTTGTTAATATAAAACCTTCTTGCAAACGCATAGAAATGAAAATTTAGTTCGCTCGACATGTTGAGCGATCTGGTGGCTACTTTAAGGCATGTGACGGATACAGAAGGTCCCCGGTTTGAATTCCGGTCTTCGTTGGAATATTTACAGGCCTTAAAACTGAGCTGCACATCTTGTAAAGCTTTGTTATCTTGAAGATGGTGGAACACTCCATGGTTCGGATTCAACATTAATGTATTCAGTCGGCTTTACAACGCAGATTAGATTAGATGGCTACGATAGAGGCAAGTTTCGCGAACGTTGTGAAACTCTGTTACTAGATAACATGAAATTTATTTATTTATTCCAACGGAAAAACCATTTTATATTAATATATCTTATGATAGCTATTTAGTAAACACAATTATCACTATTTATTAACAATTAGTTACAGTGAAAACAAGAAGATGACAGAAAATAGCAAGTATAGGTTAATATTACTGAAACTAGAAAAATAATTACACAAGAGAAAATTATTAAATATTCAAAAAATAATATTAAGACTCAACATACAACTACAGAAAAATAAAAATTATTACAGGGAATAAGAGACAGTGACTGTGTCAAACAACCGTGACAAATTATATATATTGTTTATAACATGTTTGACTTGATAGTTCTTTTCTTGTTCGATATTTCACTATGAAAATTGTTATTTACTTAAGGAAAGGTGTAATCGGACTTCGTTTTAATGTACTTTGGTCGCCACCATTGGATGGTTCGGGAATATTACGTGCACTTCGTAGAAAATAAAATAAACACTCCGTTCTCATAAATACATGAACACATTTATTCTGCTAGTTCCTTAAGTGTACTAATTTCCGACCACCAATAGAAAATAAAAATGTTAACACTATTATACAATTCACAATAACATTTATCCGAAGATTGCAATTCGTTAGAGTGGCAAGTGACTTGCAAGCAATTAATATAATTTCCAACTGTTCGTCATACACCGTCTGTTCTTAATGCTCGTAACGACTAAATAAACAGTCTTTACTAAGTGGAAAGTCACTCCTTCAGTTCACTAATCTCATTGAGTAACGAATATTGCCAAATTGATTTCACATTAGCAGCCACGGGCAATTATAAACACGGAATAATCACGCCGAAATCCGTCGTACACATATGCAGTACCCCGTACACTTACTCACAAACCAAAACTCATATGTTTGGTCTCCGACAACTAACACAGGCGTAAAATATGTATAACGTAGTTAAATCGGGTTAAACACTCAACACTGATTTTATGTATATATCCGTTAAACCACTGAGAGCACAACTTAAAACACATTGTTTTGTTACGCCATGTCTACCTCAACACTCGCTGGAAAAAAAAACCCAAAACAAACTCTCTGATCTACTACAGCTAGTTGTTCAGAGATAACTATATCATCGACTACATTAAAACACTTTCAATTAATTTCTAAAATTTAAAGGAGGGCGGTTTTGTACACTGTATTGTGACAACTGTACTAAGGCCATCATTGCTGACTCCACTCACGTATGAGTACTCGCTTGAAAACAGCAACACTGTCAATGAAAAAATCAAGTTCAGGAGGTATTCTGTTACCTAGTCTCTGAATCCGTTCTAAGGCACTGCTAGCCTCATAGTTCGTGCGCAGATGTCGACGACCAAATAGCTCTCTCAACCGTGTACCAGACGGACAACGAAAATACACGTGTTTCAAGACAGTCTATAACTCTTGAGATTACTTTATGTAAAAATAATACACTGTGAACATTCCGTCTCAAGTCCAAAGGATGGAGGCCAAGGTAGGTTCCAACAGCAACCAACGGAACGGCTTTGTAATGAAAGCCCATGCGACAACCTATAAGCCTTATTAACTTATTTTGAAGATTCTGAATCTGTTGAATTAGTGTGATCTGATGAGGTGACCATACAACGCTGCAATACTCAAGTATAGATCTGACATGGGCAAAGAGTGTCTGAGTATTATTAATAAATCTGGAGGTGCGTGCCAGTAAGACTATTATTACTTGATATGTTTCTTCCATTGTGAATCGCTTGCAGTATAGCCTTTTGTCGACGTGTCCTTTGCACGAAGGTTTTACTCAGCATCCTTTATGCTGCTCACCGTTTTCGTTTGTTATCTGTTTTATCATTGTACCTTCCTTAGAGCCAATGTGACGACGTGGGCTAGCCCCGCGGTGGGGTATAAAATAAAACACCAAGTGTGCAAATTTTAATAAAAAACAAAAAAAGCTTCCGATAATATTTCTAATTTTGTTATGTTCTTCAATTATTTTATTTGTATTAACACCAACTTAAAAATAATGTTAATAATGATTACAGTAGTAGTTACTATTATCATTATTTTGCACTCTGCGGTAGACGTCCAGATTAATATTAGTTTTCAAAGTCACTTTTACTTTTCTTTTTATAATTTTATTTTTCACATTTTTTGTATATATTTTATTACTGTATTGCGCAAGCGAATGTTCAAAGCACTTAAATCTTACTATATAAATTTATACCCTCCAGTGTGGCTGGATCGAGGAGGTACGATGGAACCAGGTTAGAGTCGTGATCCCCGCGTACCGAACGTCCTGATTGCGGTTTTATGTGGACTCACACAGACATCTAGGCCAATGCTGGGATGGTCCCAAATCTCTGTCTCCTAAGAAACTACCCATTTCACAAACAAAAACACACTTACATACAAAACACGTTTCGCAGACAGACAGCAGCACAAACATTACTCCTGGAGGTTAAAATCTCCAGTTACTAAAAATGCAGTTCTAATTTGGGTAGGAAACAGGTACTCATATCCTTCTCATTATTCACACTAGCCGCATGTATAAACAGAGTGCCAGTGTCGCACGTCCCTATCGAGAAAAACAAAATAAACACAAAAAAACAAAAATACAAAAATACAAAACACAAAAACACAAAAACAAAAAATATCGGTACGCCTTCACACCCCTATGATTTTATTTATGTTATTTGAGTTTTGTATATCTGATCAACATCAGGTAAAAGATCCAGAATACTGCAGCTGAAAATTTACGCACACTTAGTGGACACTGCGCTAATATCAATGGAAAAATTGTTTGTGTTGGATACATATGCCACGCGAAATTAATAAGTCGCGAAAACTTTTTGACCACTTCTCACAAACGATTAGCCTGACCTCTGAGCTTAAAAATACCAGCAATTCCGGGATTTGAGGCTAATGATGGGGCGTATGTAAGCAGTAGAAACGTGTTTCCCGGGCGCAGTGTCAAGGCGAGCGAAAGCCGTCCAGTAACTAATTCAACCATCGCTGCTCACGGATCTTCTTATCTGCAGGGCAGCGCTCATTTGTATTTTAATTATGGAACAGGTCGCTGTAAAGAAGTCGAAAGGGGAATTCGAAACGTTTACGTAACATAGTTTTCTTTTTCTGATGTCCAGTGGAGCATCCGCAAACCTGTTTATAGCAGTGGGCGCGATATCCCGTGCCACCTACTTGACATAAGCAGATGCAAAAGTCTCGAGGACGAAATTGAAAGTAGGTTGCAGCACCGACATTGCACGGTTGTGCTGGTCAGACAGCCAGACAGATAAACACAGCCGTACCGTATCCGCCAGTGTATGTGGGTGTCTGCAGAAACCAGTGTCTACGGACCAGCAACGTTCACACACAACAGGCACTGCAGTGACTCGCTATCCTTCACGATGAATACTTACTAGGCAAAACGTATAATAAGTAGCGTACTTAGTAGGTGCTCTTTGAACTTTTATTGGGACAAAAATTACGTTAGTAAATTCGACTGCCAACCTAACATCCACTTTAATAAAATTGTAGTTTAAAAAACTAAAAACACGCTTTAGTAGTAATGTGATCTTAAATGTTAAAAATAATCTTTAAATTTAAAGATTTTGTTTAACGGTGATAGGACGTCCCACAATTCAGGACAAATTAATTTTCTGAATAAGCTTAAATATTAAAGTCGCTGATTACAAAATTAACTTTAATGTAAAAAAAAACGTGGGGTGCTATATCAGTTGTCTTATATTTTTTTTCGCTGGATGTTTGTAAAGATAGAGTCATTGTCGAAAGTTATGTAGAGAGCACATTGTTTAATAATAGTGCGAAGTAACTGAAAACGATGTTTCGAATACTCGCTATTTAACTTCACACTAAGCGACTGCAGACACTGTCGTTGCAGCTTATATCAAAGTATCATCAATAGCGCATGTGCAAAAGGTTGCGCAACAAAATCATTTTTCTGTTTTTACTGTCAAAGTAATGAAAATACCATGTTACAGTTGTGAAATTATTGTGTTGTTAAACGTTCTTAATACGTGTGCAAAATTTCGAAACATTGAGACCCCAGGAAGTTGGTAATTAAATTAAATTCATATGGCGATTTTGGCCGGAAAATCTCCGAAGGGTCCGGCCGACAAATGACGAAGGTTTCTCGAATTGACGCGCTTGGGAACTAATGTGGCGGCTGTATTTGCCCAACTCGGCAATCCATCAGGTATAGGATACTTGCAGTTTAACGTGAAATCAGAACTGTGGGTTAGCCTAATCTTTGCCACTTATAATATCCGTAAAAATTCCAACCGAAACCGGGATTCGAGAAAAGGAACGTCTGTTCGCCAATCACGCGCCTTAACCAACTGAAAATGAATGTATTGCATTGTATTGTTGTATTGAGCCATGAAGGGTGATGCGCAAAATGGGTAAAAATGAGCCACATCTGTCATTAGATGGTTAAATCACTTAAGCGTTCTTACTGTCAAAGTAGTGAGATTACTAAGACATAGATATGAAATTATTGGATTGTTATCGCTTCTCAATATGTGTACAAAATTTCAGACAATTCGGACTTTATGAAGTGGGTGAAAATTGAACTGAAATTTTCTATTACACGCATACACTTTTAAGTTGTTCCTAACAACGTGATGAGAATGAATTATTAAATGTTTATCGATTCTTAATAAGTATGCAAAATTTCAAACGATTCGGACGTCAGGAAGTGGGTGAACATTGAAATGAAATATTCCATTACGTACAACCATTTTTCTATTGTTACCGTCAAAGTAACGGGAATAGCAGGACGTTGCTAAGAGACTACTGTATTGTCAGCGGTTCTTAAAACGTATGCAAAATTTTTCTGTTGTTATTGTCAAAGTATTGAGAATATCAAGACATAGCTATGAAATTATTGTTTTGTAATTAGTTGTCAATACATCAGCAAAATTTCAGACAATTCGGACATCTGGAATTGGGTTAGAATTAAACTGCAAAATTCAACGACATTCAACCATTTTTCTGTTGTTACTGCCAAAGTAATGAGAATAGTAGAACATTGCTATGAAATTATTGTATTGTCACCGGTTCTTAATATGTGTGCGAAATTTCAAACAGCTTGGACATCTGGAAGTGGATGAAAATGGAGTTGTAAAATTCCGTTACATTCATTCATACATACATATATACATATAGGTCAAGCTTATATAAAGCGTGTAATAAAATTAGTTCTGCCTGGAACCTGGATGTATACTCAGTCGTTCGGCAATCTTCGGCGAGCGATGACACCCGAAGTGTTAGTTACTCTGGCTGCTTAGATAATCAGAAAATCTTAAATAAATGATTGCATTTGATTTGTTTTGCACTTATATTGTTAAAAGGAAGTGTAACTGCGATGTCAACTAAAAGCCAGTTAGTCGTCTGTTGACGGAATAACTGCATAATAATACGACGGGCAGAGGTAAAAAAAATATAAACCGAGGCAGAGATATATGAAACTTTATTAAAAAAAATACATTACATATTGCTATTTTGTTTATTTAAGACGGTTAAATGCATAAATATATATAAATAGAAGAACATCTGATGTTTGCGATTTTTTGGCAGACGATAAGAAACAGTAAAGTTTATTACAAACTCAGAGAAAGTTTACACGAAACGTAAGAAATCACGAAATGTATCAGACAAATAAATAATCATCAATTGTTTTTGAAAATATGCTTTCCTTCGAAACTTTATCATAAAAATAAAAATTCCCGTCATTTTTAACAGCTTTGTTGAAGTAATTGCAAGTAGTACCAAAACCGAGGAAGAAGATAAAAAATATTATACGGCGAGTCAGAGACGCTTTGTTCATTTTCTCACTTCGAGTCTGCTTTAACCATTGTGTATTCTGTTTACCTCCCACTGCCTGTTGTGAAAGAAGTAGCGAAAAAACGATGAGCAGAGTAGGATTTTACTATGAAGAAAGGTATTTGTCACAACTTATAAGATGATTATAGGTGTGCACTTCAAAAATTTGTTAGCAGCCGTGTAACGGGCTTACCCTAGTAAAATATAAAGGTTTACAGGACAGTACTCTGAAATGATTTCTACTGCGTAGTAATCTGTGTGTGCTCAATGAAAATTTGGATTCTGCAAAGAAATAGAGCCACATCGAGAAAGTCATGTATTCCATTGTCAAATTAAAAAGCATTTTATATAACACATTTAAATATGCGCGGCACAACCAGAATGGTGCAATGTTAAATGTCATCTATCAATTATTATGGGCCGGCAGCAGGAAGAGACGGCTAGGTGAACAGAGATATTTGAGCTATAGTGCGCCTAAATATCATGTATAATTTATATAATCATATTTAATTTAACTGTTGTGAAGTATATATACTTACTGTGGACAATTTTTCTGCACAAATTCTTTCGCATTCGTCAAATTTTTATAAATTCTTTCAATGTTTCAGGGAAACTGTTCACCCCTTCTCTCGGTAATTTATTCCAATCCTTATCTTCCTTACAAGCAAAAAAAAAAAAAAAAAAACTCAATCTCTTATGCCTGAAATATGGTGCTAGCTTCTGGTCATGGTCATCTCTACATTATTCTTAATTCTTCTCCCATGCACTACGAATGATGAACAAAAGAAAATAAACCAAATAAAAAAAAATGAGATTGTTTGGTCACATAGTGTGCATTTTGCTCATCATTGTACTTAAAATCCAAGACAGAAGAGAATGGCGAGGAAGATGAGCTTCGTGGCTGAAGAATAAATGACAGTGATGCCGTATGACAACAGCTACACTGCTACCAGTAAACTGTTGCCGAACAAGATGGCCGCCAACGTTTACGGAGGACAAGACATAAGAAGGAGAAGATTGGGACCGTAATGAACGTTATAGTTCACCCCCGATTTTTTTTTAAAAATGGAATATATCTTTACCCTTTATAATATCTAGATACGGTTCCATATCACTCCTGTCTATTCCATTAAGCAATATTATTCCCTGTAGGTTTGTAGGAGGGGAGGGGGATACAGTTCTTGGTCACTAAACAGTGTACGCAGTCCTAGTTTAAGCCCCAAGCCTCTCCACAGTGCGAATGGAATGTGGGCATACGACAATCGACAGTGATTCCTTCGCAGTTGGTAATGTTGAACTACTTGGCATCCTTGGCCCTTTCAAGCGACAAGTCTCTATAGATCGATACTAGGCTTTTTCACCTTATCCCATCCTTCAGCTTCATACATACACAAGAAAAAAAAACAAAAAAAGCGACAAACAACAAAACTTAGACACATGGAGGAAAGGATCATACTAATGTTTTAGTTGCACATTCAGGTACTTTGTTCTGTTGCTCTACGTCCTATGTAATAACGACCTTACAAAGGAAGTTATTATGTAAGGGAGGGTAGTTACTGATGCCACCCTCCCATGGTTCTGCTTTCTGTTTATCTTGCGTATAGCTTTTAGGCTGAACGTGGGTACGAGCCCACAATTTAAATAACCGCCTAAAAATCGTAGTTGGGATGACCGTACGCCGAATGTGCGATCTGAATTCGGTATCATTGTTTTCCCCCGTACATGTCTGGCTTATTTGCAGGCACTGGTTTCTTGTTTTATGTTACAATCAAAGAAATAACATATAAATCACATCAGACCATGCATGTCGGAAGCTAGATTCCTGCGGCATGCGAACGAGTAATTATTATGCCAATCCCTTAATCACACGTTAACCATGGAGATGGCAATGACATGTGTGTTGCAACGTTGCGACCACTTTCTACCATGATTAAATAATTTTATGTATATGAGTTTATGATTTGTGTGTGATTTTGCCTAATGAAAGGTTTTTTTTTTTAAGAAATTGGAAGGAATTCCAGCAGGACCCTTTTTTAAGGAACCATCCAAAACAATGGAAAATTCAGATCTGAATCGCCGGACGGGGATTCGAACTCACGTCCTTCCGAATACCACTCCCTCTTGGTAAATGAAGCTTAAGAGAGATTACTCAAGCAAAGTATCAGAGTATAGGATTTAAAAGAAACCAACTAATTAATATCATCTTTTTTAATGGAGGTTTGTGATGCTCCGGACCAGCCAACGGCATCACTGGGTGCTAGAAATATCAGAGTGCCTTTTACCATGAAGGAAGTGGGTTGGCATAAGGAACGGGAAAGAGTTCAGTCATGGCGTTTTGAACGGACCATCCCGGAATTCGCGTGGAGTGATTTCTGGAAACCATGGAAAACAGAAATCAGGATGGTGCAAGAGCCTTCGCCGCCACAAAGGCGGTCCAGGGCGCAAGAGTCAGTCTGACCGAAATGGAAGAACCTTCCCTCCGAAAAAGAGCAAGGGTTTGATTTTAGCAGCGAATAATCATTGTAAATGCTAAACATTTCATTCCTTTGCTGTGTGGGAAATAACTGTTATATACAGTTTCAAAAATTTTGCTGCTAATGTAATTTATTTTGCACTTTCATCCCCGATCTTCTTTTTCACAACTAAGTCAAAAACTGACATTTTACATACAGTTTAACAGTAACGTCAGACACGAAAAATGGTGCTAAATCTTACAACAGATAATTAATGATTGAACGGTGCCCAGTGGTAACAGAGTAAATCATTAAAAATAGTAATCAGTTTCTTGCCAAATTTGTGACTCGGATTAAGTTTCTCGCTAAGTTTCTTGAATAAAACATGTGTAATAATCGCCTGCTCTCATTTGATTTTCCTTGATGTTTCAATAAATCACTTAGACGTTCGACCTCCGATTATTGTAAATCAGCTCAAGTAGTAGCTGTTTATCGGACCAAGGACCAGAGTTGATCAAAAAACTGCATCGCTCGCACTGGTGATAACTGCTGTCAGTGGTAAAGACTTCAGCAATAAACGCTGTCCAGCGCCTTATTAATAAGTAAACAAATAACCGTGTTTTGTTCAGCCAGTGTAATAATGAATGACGTGGCAAAAAACTATCCTGATATGTGTCTACATGCAGGTCTGGCCTGTGTCAATAGCAGGGTCGAACGTTGAGCGTTACCAGTTTTTGCCTCCCTGCACAGCTGTCGCTAATTACCGAATGTAGGTTGAAGCCCGACACATTTCATAAGCAGTGTCAAACCAGTCGCACGTACGTCCGTCACGCTTCGTGGTTCACAGACAGGGCCAGAGTACCTTGCGCCACTATCAACCAGTCCAACTTCAACGCGCTCGGTGTTGAGGGAAAATGGAAGCAATGTTTGCAGCTTGCCTACCGGGACAGAAACAAAGATTTTCAGACTGCCAAGAAAGAGGAGTGTAGAATCAAACTGCTCTGTCAGAATTTGTGCCTTGATCAGATTCCTTTGACTGGAAATAACATCTACTTTGGTTCCACTGCACAATTTTGTAGAACTATCGAAGAAAAGTCTGATTCGAAGTGTTGGGAAACCGCCTGCGCTCACATAATTTAAGTTCCAATGGATCTTTAATTTTTGATGGTTCCATGCCTCGTAGACGTAGAGGTCATCAGAGGCGGGAAAGGAACGGGACGGAATTCTGGCATTGCCTACCTGTAGGAACCATCCCGGCATTCGCCTGGAGTGATTTCGGGAATCAAAGTATATTCCGCCTTATTTCCAATAATTTCATATCAGATTCATGTTCTGCTTGCTCGATTTATGGTTAAAATGGATTGTTCACACATCCGATGTGTTATTTTTTTAATTCCAGCAGATATAGAGAGATTCAGATCCTCTAACCAAGTTATATGCAAGGATGATCTGATTTCCGTACTTGCAGCCACTATGACCGAATCCCCAGGGAAAAAAGGATTTCTACGACTTCTACTTCTTCTAGTACCAGAGCTGTAAAACCAGTCTTTTTCTAACGATAATTTTAACCTAAGCCTCCGCTAGATTTAGCAAACAATTCTTTACGATAAACTTAGCTTAGTATGAGTAGGTACATGTGGCGATACTCATATGTTTTCCATTATATTTTTTTAAATTAATTCAACATTTTCGGCTGGTTGATAAATTTTGGAGGGTCTTGTTTTTTGGAATGTCTAGTAATGGGGTGATCACCGCCGCAATGCGTGTATGTAGCGGGCTGCTTGTTGCTGAGGTGGAGGTGTGTTCGTAACTGAGGCAATGGGTGCATTGTACGAGTGGAGGGTGAGATGACTCGTGCTGCACCGAAACATGTGGAAACAAAAATCTACCTGTTGGAGTTATAATGCACATTTGCGTATATTATCTAAATCTGATACGGAATATTTTGGTGAACTCGAGATTTTGGTCCAATAACTTGTGACATTACAGTTACCTTCCGCCGCTTCAAAGTAGTATCTCTGGAGCGGAGAGCTACATTATTTTTCTAAAGTCAGTCGCCCGCTAGTAATGGTTGCGCGCGGATTGCCGCAGACAGCGGATCGCGTACCGCGGCTCACTTATTATAGGCATTAGCCGATATAGGTTCGGTATAATGTGTTTTCCTATATTGAACTGTGTGTAAGAAGAAGTTTATGTTTTAAATAAGAACTGTGGTTATAAAATTGAGTGTTTGAACAGTATATAAATGAACAGTGAAAGCTAAGTTGTGTTGGAGTATGTTTTAGCGGGAAGAAGATACGAACTGTAATTTTCCTTTTACCACAAGAATTCTGCAATCTTTCGAATAAGAAGTTTCGATAGCTATACTTTGAAATTTTGATGGTGGCCAAACCGTTCGCATGTGCTTGACGTGTTTTTCGTAATAAACTTGCTATGAACATAATTGCTCTTCTTGATGTTGCTTAGTGACTTTTATTAATTATTCTCCTAATTACTTCTGGGGACGGTTTTGGTTTCACTGTCTGGCGACCGGGTACTCGAACTATAATTAATTCTTACTAAATAAATGTCTTAAACTACTTGAAGTGAGCAGATCAGAATCAAACCATAACTTAAAATTAATATCCATCAACGAAGGACAGACGTCTTACAAACTCTTGTTCAGATTGCACAAAGTCAACTCTCTTCACCACGATAGAGAGTGCCGGGGAGCGGGAACGTTGGGGACAGCGAAGCGTGCGGGTGATTTTGGAATGGTATGTGGTGGAAAGTTGAGTCTGCATCAGGTTGATGAGGCAATGGCTTTAGACAATTAGAGTGATACGAGTGGCTATAAGACAATGGATTGGTATTTTAATGTAACGGCGGGAAGTTTTCGCAATGATTTTTGTGTTATCTTAGAACTGATGTCCTTTACAAAACACGTATGAAGTGGAGAGGGTCATTGGTGATAGGAAAAAATGGTGGGAGAATATTATGGGATGGATAGTGATTGTGATGAGAAAGATTAATTGATTTTAAAAGCGGCAGGTGTTGCTGATAAGAGGAAGGTCTCTGAAAGCTTTACTACAGGCAGATTGGTTTTGAAACATTTACCGGTAGCTTTGTCTTGAAAACTTCAGACAAGTGTGGGAGAAGGGGAAAAGCACGTCTTTGAAGGCTTCGGAAAGGTTTTGGATAGGATGCAATGGTAAAATTTGTAGAGTATGGTTTGTGAAGCGTGTGTAGCCGTGACCGATTTCGTTTCTGTTAGGTCTGGACAACCACTGTCACACTCACTATGCAAAACGGCTCACGGGATGATCGACGATAAACAGTCTTCCAAGTAAAAATGGGAGATAATGAGAAATAAATAGATTTGATGATCTCATTGTGAAGTCTCGAGATGCTCAAACAGAAGTTGTAATCATAAGAACTGCAAGGACTGGATGGATCGTGATAGCAGGAACGTAGAAAAGTAAAAATAAGAATGTGAAGAAGGAAAAATCTTAAAACAAGTAATCATAGTGAGTAGAAATAAGATTGTGCATAGCGGTATAAAGATGAAATAGCTGTAGATTTACCTGCTTCATGTAAGAAATTTTTCTTTTCTAGAGAGCAATGAAGATAAATTAAAGCGGTGACTGAAGAATAAACTTAAGAAATGAATTACAGCGCTTGTAAAAATTTAGATCATCTGAATTTGGCTGCATTGTTAACCGAAGATTCAACTAATTACCACCCCGAACTACGTTTCACTCGACAATTAATCGCTTTTCTTCCCTTGGGACCCTTTCAGGCAACCTAACCCAAGTGGGAGAAGTAGCGGGAATGGGTTCAACCATGGCTTTTTAAAAGAAACCATCCCGGCATTCGCATGGAGGGATTTTCGGGAAACCATGAAAAATCAAAATCTGGATGACCAGACGGGATGTGATCTCGCCTCCTGCCGAACCAAGTCAGAGCGGTTTCGCTTACCCGCCGGACTAGATCTGTTATTTTTTTTTGAATGTTTCACTTCTACGTGAAGCCTGGAGGGTCTCGAGGACCTGTTTTAGCCTAGCAAACCTAAGGGGAGAGAACGGGAACGTATTGGACCGTAGCCTTTGAACCTTTCAAACGAACCGTTCCGGCATTTGCCTGGAATGACTATGGGAAACCACGGAAATTCGTAGTCAGTATGGCCGGACAGGATTTTGAACACCAACACCGTCCTCTCTAGTGCCAGGTAGTAGGACAATATCGCAGTCCTCCTGAATCAGTCATAAATCGCATATGTGTGTGTGTGTGAATTTTTTTTTAACATGTTTCATTCCTCCCAGATGAAGACTAGGAGGTGCGCTGGTGTAGGGTTACAAGAACGCTTTTGCAGCCGAAAGGGGAGGGACTGGGATAAGGACCGTGAGACCATGGAAAACCGAAATCAGGATGGTATATTACGGGATGAGACCTCACAATGAAGATCATCGATGATCCCCGATACTAAAAAGCCAAATCAAGGGACATGATTGTCCTGACTGGTTAGCGACACAATTGTCGTGGAGTGTAACATCCCGAAGAAACTACCAATAACAAGACTGGGAGGCGGGCTGCTGGACGGTCTCCGTGGTCCTTTTAAACCGTACTAACCTACGGGAAGAGAATGGGGAAGAAAGTCAGCCGTGGCCTTTCAAAAGAACCATCCCGGAATTCGCCTGGACACATTGTGGGGAAACCACGGAAAACCATAATCCAGATGGCTTTACGGGCTTTAACTCCTACCCTCCTGAAAGTTAGGAAGGAACACGAATTCGCTCTTCTTTTATCTCGGTGATAATAAACACATTTTTTTTTTTTTATTCCTCCCAGTTGAAGGCCGGGAAGCGGGCTGCTGGAGAGTCACGAAGACCCCTTTCAGCCAACTAATCTACGGGGAGGAACGGGGGATGAAAGTCGGCCGTGGCCTTGTGGGGTTCCATTCCAGCATTCGCCTTGAGTGACTGGGGAAAACCACAGAAAATCCCAATCAGGATGGTCGGACGGGATTTGACCCCCGTCCTCCCGAATGATAGGTAGAAAGGCAAATTCGCCTCCACCTATCTCGGTGATTCGCAATACTCATTACTTTTTTCATATCCAGACGAAATAAGCATTTCGACTGCAAGAAGTTACTTACGATTAATTGCAAGAAATCTATTTTTTAAAGATTAATTTAAAAAGAAAAGAGTTTGGGGCACTCTTAACATACTACCGGGAATGAATCAATCGTTTTATAAATCTTCACTGACCGCGTTTCGCAAAACCTATTGGACAGACTTATCATGAGGTTCAAACCTGAACTACTCAGGATCTCATAAGTAAAATGAGGTACTGTATATATCATTTTGATGGAGCATCAGCAAGCTGCGAAATAAGAAAAGTCTGCGAATTTAACTCTTCATATATTATTGTTTATTGACTGGAGCTAATGTTGAGTTATTTGTTATAATCATAGTGTAAACCGGGACTGGATATAAAGAAGCTGTGAAGATTTTATGGCTATTGCGATATTGTATCTATCTGTCTTGACGCGAGTCTTCAGTGTGAAAATCTACCATACTGATTGGTGTAAATTTTTTGTGCTGTCATAAATCTCTCGACTGGTTTTGTGCAAATATGCAGTCCTCCATCCGTTACTATCTTGCGCCAACTTTTTCATCTCAGCGTACTCCTCATAACTCACGTCCTGAAATATCTGCTTTTTTATTCTAATCTCTGTCTTCCTCTACAGTTCTTATCTTCGACTGTTCCTTCCACTAACGGATTAACCAATCTTGCAAGTCTTAGAATATGACCTACCATCCTTATAATATATAAGAATCTTCAACAAACTTCTTTCCTCACTCACTCATTATTTCAAAAACTCGTTCATTTCGTACTTGGTGTAAATATCCATAAATAATTGTTTTAGTTGATAAAATACATTTTATTTTATTCTTCGTCCTATTCTAGCCTGATCTACAAGTAACATACCGTAAATATGAGGTATTTTGGAGGGAATCGGAGCTCTTACCAACCTCTTAACTCTCCAACTGCTTCAAGTTGACTGACTAGCGACTCATAATTGACTCTCCGTGCTTTTCAAACAACTACTTTTACCAGTGTAATTCAATGGCACGCTCACCCTTACTCTGTAGAGGTCTGAAACCATCTGCCTCCTATATCTCACTTCCACTTTATTCTGTAAGTACTGCCGTGTCTGACTCACACTGCCACTACATTTACCGAATACACATTTATTTTAGAAGATTCGAGAACCTATCCACGCCTAATCCTCATAAACTCCCGATTCCTGTTAAGTGGGAACAATCTTGCAATTACGCCGACAGGATGGATGCTTTTCTGTCTGCCGCAGCACTATAATTCTGCATATGTTAACGCCAGAGACAAACATTTAAACTAAAAGCGCGTTCATTAGAGCCTTCTTCACTAACAAATTCCAACATACCGAGCAAGTAGCGCCGTATGTACCCATATTTAGATAAAGTTCTCATAAAGAAGCGTAGGCGTAGGCGCTTGTTAAGGTTTTAGATAGAAAGAGATTGATTGCAAAGCGCTTTCTAGTGTTGATAAAAAATTGTGCTAGAAGTTACTATTTTTTCCAGTTCTCTGGTGAAATTGTGACTGCAAATAAGAAAATAAAATCGTCGCTAAGCGTAGAGAACTACACTTTCTCTCTGTTTCGAACATTTCACAAATAACGGCGTGGAAATCGAGCAAGCAGCTACCATTAGTGCAAATTGATATAAATGAGGTGGGATACACTCCGTTACATCATATATGGTCAAAATGACACCAGAGATTAAGCGCTAGAATTTTTCTTTCAACACAGAGAGACTCTCGGCGGTGTACCTATTACATTTTTTGAATCTTTCACAAAATTGTTTATATGCAGAGGAATATGATAGAAGTACAAATTCAAATGAGTTGTGGCTTAGACTGAGCTTATACTCCTCATTCCTAACAATTTTCAGTATAACAGATTGAATTTTGGTGGGCTTTGTCACAACGATAAACAAATTTGCGCCGTAGCCATTGACCTCAAAACAATTTTTTTTTTTTTTTTTTATCATGGTGAGTTGCACGTTGTTTTTTCTCATTTTGGCCTGAAAATCATCATGATTTTAGGCTAGAAAAAAAAAGAACATCATTACCTAGCCAACCTAGTCAATTAACCAACCCTTGTAGCGAAAGACCGGAGGAGGGTGAAGCGGGTCATAGGAGTGTATAAGGCGTTGTGATAATTATGATAATTGTACCTTGTGATAATTAATAAAACTCATCTGCTGAACACAGGAACTGCCTTTATTTCACAGTTTATTCTATCACAGACATGGTACACACAATCATTGTTGAATCGGACTCTTCATTATATCTAAGATTGCAGGTCAGCATATCGAACACAGTCTCTACAGCATTCATGTTTAACGTTCTCGTAACTGAATACCAATGCACGGTAAACATCCCTTGCACGACCGGTCACTCCCGAGCACTTTTCCTACAGACTCCTTCACTAAACATGGCCGTTCTTGTTCCTCCTACATTTGCCCTCTACAAATTTTATCTTTAAATTCTTTCAACGTTTCGGGTAACTCATTCCAATCCCTGACACCCTTCTTCTCCTCTATTCGGAGATGCAACGCTGTCGTCACAGCGTATATTGGTGATGAGAAATGGAAAGGTATTGGCGTAACAATTAGGAGAAATTCTTAGAAGGGATTTTTTTTAATTATGGCTTTGCGCCTCGTCGACGGCTAAGGTCATTAGAGGCGGGATGGGACTGGGTTCAAGGAACGGGAAGGAATTCGGCCATGGCCTTTTTAATGGAAGCATCCCGGAATTCGCCTGGAGTGATTTGGGGAAACCATGGAAAACCCAAATCTGGGTGCCCGGACGGGGATTCGAACCCGCGTCCTCCGGAATGCGAGGCCAGAACGTTAACCATTCACCTACCACGTTCGGTGGAAGGGAAAAAATAATTAACTACAAGCTGGCACTCAGTTTCAGGCATAAGAAGATTTTCTTTCGTAGGTAAGGAGGTCAGGGATTGGAATAAGTTACCGAGAGAAATGATGAATAATTTACCAAAAACGTTGAAAGAAAGTTGAAATTTGTAGAGGGCAAAAGTAGGTGGATATATGAAAGGGGAAAAATGGGTGAGTAGGGAAATTACCACCGGAGTGTGCGCTCCATCGCAATTAAATTAAATTAAGCAACAAAAGATTACCTTCAGTACATACACATTTTGTTACGCTGCCTTTGCAACATTCTGAACGAAAATCAATACAGCTTCTAAGAGATGTAATAAGGTACCGGATTCTAGAAAAGTCTCTTGAACTCGCAGACTACTGGATACATGGTAAAATATTCTAATTAGTATGTCTAACTAGCAATATTTGCTTAGGAAATTAATGAAATAACTTTCTGTTAGTTTTCACAAAAATTATGGACCGAACTTGAGATCCACACGGTGTTAGTGAAGAATTGTTCTTCTTTAGTAACACAACTGATAATCAATCATCCCATTAAACTATTAATTACAGACTCTCGTTGTGTAATGGTAGTACGGATAGCTAACAATGATAATTTCTTTGTAATACTGAAAGTATCTCAGGCTTTGGTACGACTGGCCTTCAGCCAATATTTTCCAACCTGTATGGCAAGTTAACTCCTGAATTGGAACCCCGATAGATGAATGACTCAACAAAAATGCCTCCAGTGTCTTCGTTCAATGCGGTGCGGCAGTCACAGAGAGTCTTGACTTGTAATATTTTGACAAAAATAACCCTAAGAAATGGCGATAAACTAGCAAGCCATAACACACAACAGCTGCAATTAGAAACAACGATGTTTTACGATCAGTCAGCGTACTAACATATCGTGAAGTTTCCTCCAGAGCTGACCATACAACATCGAACAGTTTTTCGCAGTAAACACTGTGATCTCCTAAGCTACCGACAGTACAGCGACTAATGTGAAACTTAAATCATGCCAAAGCCGGTAGCATCATGTCGACGTCTTCCTTAGAGCAACGAGAGGGGGGGGGGGCAAGGGACGGGAAGGAATTCGATTTTGAAGGAACCATCCCGGCATTCCTCTGGAAAACCGAAATCAGTATGGCCGGATGGGGATTCGAACTCGCGCTCTCCCAAATGTAAGGCCCTCACCCATCGTGCTCGGTATCATTGGTAGGACACTGGTTTCAAATTTCCCTGATTGTCCGTTCAACTCCAGTCTTGAGCGCTGTTGACTTATTTAAATTTTGCTCAACAATCATATATATTATTTCTAAAAGATGTTTTGTGTGTGTGTGTGTGTGTGTGTGTGTGTGTGTGTGTGGAGCCACCTCCATGCTTAACCAGCATCGATAAACCAATTATCAGCTTAAAGATTCTCCACTTCGGTAACACCATTAATTAAGAAAGGAATTTTTCGTAAATAAACCCGTAAATGGCGAAATTATGAACAATCAAGGTCACGTGTATGCAATAGTTCAGAGTCAGGCCGCTAGGGTGCGCTGGCGTCGACAACGAGTAATTGAATTTCTGTTCGATAGCAGCAACAGTTTTCTAAAGTAGGAAGCTTTTCGGATATTTTTGTTTCTGCTGCGGAAATATTTCATCGTTTCTAATTGTTTTGTAAGACGTTGTAAGTGTTTTTCTACCGTATCGGTTTCAGTTGACAAACAGTTGCTACAACAGTTCTTACATCCTATTACAAACCAACCTCTCTATTAATCGTATATCAATCGCGAAATTTTCGTACGGTTCATCTAGCTGCTTATAACAATGCAACTTTGAGAATAAAAACATTTTTAGCAGCCATAAGGGCTTTTTTGTTTTTCTGACTGATTACTGATATACAAGAACTGAGGGTTTTAAAAATTTTGATTTATTGGCATGATAGGTGTAACTTACATTATGACACCATGAACTATTACGTCACATGGATAGATCTCATATATCGTACACACACCAAATATAATTAAATTTCTTTCACTGGGCAACACTATCATAAGCAGTACCGGATTAACCACGTAACAGGAGGTAGCAAATGCTACAGGCCTCGCCCCTTCTAGGAGGCCACGCGCCTCCTAGGGGGGCCCTCGCACCTAGACTAGATGGGCGACCTTTTGATTTATTTTTTTTTATTTTTTTTAGCTCTACTATTTCCCCTCAGACGGCAAAAATCAAGGGCCCCTTCTTCACATTTGCTACGGGCCCCGCGCTGTCTTAATCCGGCCCCTATCATAAAAACGTGGTGCCACAGCTAGATGATGGTTTCTTACGTAATCCGATGAGAAATATCCAAAATGAAGAATAAATTTTTTGATATCTCGCCTAGTTCTCGAGACAGCGACTGTCAAAAATTAGTATAGATACAGTTCCTTGTGCCTTCAGCGACTTTTTCTTCTGGTCCAGGCTTCATTTCAACTTAACCACTATCAGCACTACGAAAATAAAACATGCATTGTGCATGTCTAGCATGTTGTTCCTAGTGACTCTGGCGATTTTTTTTTTAGTCCAGGCCCCATTTCAACCTAAACATCCCAATTTTGAGACAGTATATCTCGAGAACTAAGTGACATATCAAAAAATTTATCCAGCACTATCGACTTGTCTCGTCGAATAATATAAGAACCTACCATAAAACTGGTGTGCCGCGGTTATTGTAGAATCCCCGTAAACTGCAGTTTTTTTTTATTTTGTTTATGGCTTCACAGCTCGTCGATATCGAGGTGATTAGAGGCGGGAAAGGATGGGGCGGTCAAGGAACGGGAAGGAATTCGGCCATGGCCCTTTAAAGGAAGCATCCCGGCATTCGCCTGGAGTTACTTGAGGAAACCATGGAAAACCAAAATCTGAATGCCCCGGCGGGACTCGAATCCGCGTCCTCCCGAATGCGGGGCAAGAGCGTTACCGCTCACCCACCACTTTCGGTAACTCCATTACGTTCTGATATTAATGATCATGAGGATGCACTGTGTTGGGTTGTGAAGACTCAGATCTCGCGCCGATATTGTATCGAAGGGGGTTGCGGTGGCACTGTTCCGATCGACGAGCGGTGTCGCAAGTCCCGAGAGATATCGGGTGCGGCCGCCCTTGGCCCCATACTCCCCCGCGGGCCATGACATACATGCCACGCCCGCCCAGGCGCCACTGTCAGGCATTCCAGGTGACCGATCTAAGAATAGACTCGCTGATAAAAACAATGTAGTCGGGACAACCATGTTACCAGCCCTACCGGTAGATCTACAGATTTAAAAAAAAAAAATGGGATTTTAAAATATATATACGGATTTTTTTATTGTTTACTGATCTTTCCTTATAATCGTATTTTTGTTAAATTCTTAGCCTTTAGTGTTACTGAAATACAGAATTATCAGTAATTATGAATCGTTTCCTTGCAACCGCTCACGTTAAACAACGATTGACATGAAATTAAGCTCATATTTTGTTTGATTATAGATTTAGATTCAACCTTAAAAGACTGTAATACAGAACTACCGGCGCAGTCTCTAGTATGCACGGTAGCACGCTCATTGGCACAGCATTACAACGCAGTGCCTACCGAGAGTCAAACAATGTGCACATAACCGATTCCGAGAATCACAGAAGCCTCAGTTTAAAAGCGGCTACACACGACCCAATTTCGGTCCAAATCTACAGGAGCAATCTGGCAGGGACCCTGCAGGTTGCCACGGTAAATTGGGTCTGCTACTACCGATATCGGGAGATCGGTAAAGCCAGATAAACAATTTACTGACTGTCCCTGCATACAGGAAGCAAATTGAGACGTCAACGATTGAGAACATTTCGGCTCAGTCGGCTTGGGGCAGGGATTGAGTGTGTTTCGTGCCATTAGTCGCGTGTATCGATAAAAATGTCTAAAGAGAAAGAGGAATGGACAGATATTTTCGAAATTTATAAGAATATACCACAATTGTGGGACAAACATAACAAAAAATACATAACCGCAAAATGCGGGAAGAAGGATTTCCAGTTTTGCTCGAAATTTACAAGGAATTGGACCAGAAAGTAACTTAAGTAGTGTTTTCTTTCTTCCTCAATGTAGTGTTTTCAATTTGTAGGTAACCCAACATGTTTCAGGAATGATGTCTGAAACTGAAAGCATTTATGGTTAAATCGGAGAACTAAATTTCATACGTATCTTCACAAGTTTGTGTACTTGCCAAAAATTGCAAACGACTGATTATTCTCTAGCGCTTACACTTTTACCTACTAGGGTATTTATATATATATATATATATATATATAATGGGTCAGTAAGTGGGGTATCTATGCAAAACTTTCAGAATCTACTCTCAAAAAATTTCTAAAATCTTGTGGCACTATGCTTACCAAAATATTCATGCAATGTAAGATAATTTTTTTTCTTAATGAAATCCATTTCTTCGGCCAATATCTCCTTTTTTTCTCAGTATTAACTGTAGCACAATTTATTGTTAAAACGATGTCTAATTTTTGTTGCTTTGAAAGACAAGGAGCCAATGTTAAGCGCTTGCCACTAGCAGTCATGCGATCACAACGTAAATTAAAATTGGGAGCGAAATTGTGATGTGTGGAGGGAAGCCCCATGTGATTGCCCTGTAGGTTGCTCCTGCAGATTTGGACCGCAATTGGCTCGCCTGTAGCCGCCTTAATATTTGGTGCAGCAAGATTTATGATATTGTGCAAACCAAAAAAAAAAAGTAGGCATAAAAGTTAGAATACAATTAAGCAAGAAGAAATGCCTTATGATAAAAATGCTGCAATTTAAGGTCTATTAATTTTGGTTATTAACAGAACTTTAATTCCATCTCCGAAAAAATTGACCTAAGGCTTTTATGACTAAACACTACTTGAAGGGAAAACACAACCATAAATAATGTATGATGCCACTACAGTAAAATTAAAATTAAATTTATAAATTCACTGATTTTTAATGACCACAGTTAAACAAGAGAAGGGAAGGACAACGTTTGAATGTGTCTCAAAGTAATCTGCGGATATATCTCCATATATAACAGCATTAGTTTGCTAAAAATCATTATTTTAAGGAAAATTAAACAATTAAAACACATTAATCAAGTTGCTATCAAAACTGAAATAACTATCTGGCATAATAAACTTGAATTGGAAAATAGGAAGGTGATATTATGCCCATGAGAACTGAAATGCCAGTCAAACAAGCAAAAGTTTGACTACTATGGTTACCACTCTTATCCAGAATGTTTTACAAAAACAATGGGTTATATTTTCATGCCTTAAAACAGAGATGAAATAAGATGGCACGAAATTAAATTAAAACCATGTCAGCAGTATGAGATTCTACTGTAGCTCTTGACCAAGACAACCATCTAACAAAGCGGAAAGCAGAGAAAGAGATACCCTCTCTCTCTCTCTGCACTTTTATTATACAGAAAGTTGGGATATATTGGAACAGCTGTCACCAGGCATATTAAAACTAAATCACAATTACAAAATATCTGTCTACAAAGTGATTTCATAACAAAATGTTAGTATAAACTGCCACAGAGCAGATACTTGGGCTATTTGTCTTTGAAATATTACCTCTCCATCCGCCAAATGTTACTCACCACTCACAGAATTTTCACTAATTGCTATTCTTGGCATTTTCGTTTAGCTGAGATGCATGAACGATATAATCATGGCAAGTTCATTAAATATTTAAATTTTAATATATTTCAGCTTAATAATAAAAAAAACAATCAAATTCACAAAAATTTATGCAGTACAAAATATACAAAATGCAACTGAAAGAATTGTCAGTACTGCACAGTCAATTTTTTTATTAATAGTAATTGACTATTGGGTAATTAAATAGTATCAGCACACATTACACAGGTAACAAGAAGGCTACTGTGTGGTCCAATGTCTACTGGGTCTGTTCACTGATAATTCTACATTGTAGATTCACTTTTTGAGAATGTATAAGGATACGAGCATATATTCAAAATAGTTAAAAGTCTACACACAATTCTCTTTAAATCAAATATTACTCTTCCAAATGGATGACATTTTAGGTCAGGCAACTGAAAATAAGTTATAATGCAAATCCTGACTATAATATAATCATGAGGATAAATAACCGAAATACATGGATACAAAACAGATTATGTCGTATGATAATTTATGTAAGGTTTGAAATGGCCTACACAGAAAACCAAACCCCCTCTCCAAAATTAAGCACTTCATTGCTGAACAAAATGGACTAATCAACTTTTGCAAGGAGCTAATTACTTTTCTCACAACTTACAAATGGCTCCAGAAATCAAGAAATCTTCATAGAAACTCTATTCCTAACAGTTTTTAATAACAGTGCAAAAACCCAAACCTCCCAAGTGGCTTTTCAATGACAATTCTGAATTGTAGCCACACCCCTACAGGCTGGGCACTTGCCACCGATAAAAAGTTTGCTATGACCCTCTGTGGTTCAAAATCCATATTACACTAGTAGCTCTTATCTTTTAGGGTTATGAGGTTAGATAAACAACAACAAAGCAATTGGTGCATAAATATGAGACATCATTTAGTAACTAAGGTCCCCTATGACGTTTGATCTTGAATGGTTGACTTTACGTTAATCGATTTCTGTTTTCCCATCCAAAAGAGAAAAATGTTTAATATAGAATGTGAGAACTAAGTTTCTTGGAAATCCCTGTGGTGAAGATTACTGAACCTTGTTTAAAACTTTGAGATGGGCTTCAGAAGAGAACAATAATTACAGTTGGCTTTGTTGAACTATCTGCTATGTACTGCCGAATTTTGAAACAAAGTTGAAACGATAGGGTTTTTCTCCAAAACTTTAGATTTATCCAAAAGATAACTATAACAGGAAAACAGAATTTCAATGTATCTTCTTGCACCACTTGATTTAAATCTACAAGAATGATCCACCTAGACATAAGGCAGTTCATTTGTGCAGAAAAGCAATTATGCTTTAGGGAAAAGTAGATGTATATGTGTGTACAGCATTAGCAGGAAAATTTTCTTAGAATATTATGGATGTCATATGTTATAGCCAACACCTGATACCTAAATACCTCAAAGTCACATTGGACTGATCACTCCTTTTCAAGCAATTATGTATTCATGTATCGTGAAAAAGTTTAGTGGTAGGCACAGTGATGAATCAACAGCATTTGGCCTGTTTTACCCTAGTTATGGTGTATTTTCTCACAGCAAGTAAGAAGACTTCATACTCAAGTACTGGGCCTGTCTTTTCACAGGCTTCTTCAACCAGATGTGTCTGCCATCTAATCAACAAGTACCCAAATTACATAAAACGAGAAGATATAGAGATGGAGAGGAAGTGGTAATATCCACACATTCCACTTCATAGCCATCAAGTCACTAGGCCTACGATTGGGTCCTCTCATAGCTTCATGACCAGGACAACATCTCTGAGGCATGCCACCGAGTCCAGAGACATTATGAAACTGATGATGATGATTCTGATATCCACTTAGAGATCAATGAGCACAATATGGAGTGGAAGCACATGATTAAAATTGACCAGCTTCAATGAAGAATATTTCAAGAGGTAGAACACACCCTATATTAACATCCATGAACCTTGTATATTTTCTTAGTTGTAATAATAAGGAAGAAGCCAACACAAAAGAGGATTTAGTTTTAGCTGTCACCACAGTGACTGATGCTGCAAATTTTTTGAAGGTGTACTTTAAGTATGTATTACTGCTAACTTTAATTATTCAAAATAAGTGAAATGTTTAAATGAAAGGTAATCTGACTACTTGGTACGAAGCCTGTTAATTTAAAATCATGTACTTGCTCTCGACATGATCTATTTCTCATATCTCAAAAAATATAAAAACGCCAGCTGCTTTATGCTTCAGGCTTACAGCCTCAGTATCACAATACAGCAATTGTGAAATTACTTCTCAGTACAGATTTGACAGATGAAAAAAGTTCTGTCCTTCCCAACTATCAAAAATCAAATTATCAGAATTTCTTTAAAAGTACCAGAATGTATTTTCTGAGTGTTGGGATTTCAGTTTTGATGAAGTTCTTTGGGGCTCATCAATGCAATCTTGTTTTTTCTCTCTACAAAAATTTAGGTACAGCCCTGTTAATGTGTTCTGAAACTGTTCTGATTATTCTAGAAACAATGTATGCCTATTTTTAGAAGTCAGAGTTACAAAATATTTTTATCAAAATTGGCAAGGAATATTATATATATATAGCTTTAAACCTTGTTCAGATCATTAAAGGCAGGAAAGGACTGGGGACAAGGAATGGGAAGAAATTTGGGCATGACCATTTTAAGAAAGATTCCCAGCATTAGCCTGGAGAGATTTAGGGAAACATGGATGCCCGAACAGCGATCCGAGCCCATGTCATCCAGAATGCGAGGCCAGAGTATTATCCCTCACTCACCATGCTGTGTCACATATTGCATTATATAATCCATGATGACTCTTCTAATTAAGTGTGGTAATTTTACAGATATGAAATTAAATACTTATCTTTCTTCCTATCATGATTTAACCTCAATAGATTTCAACAAACAAAGGATTATCAAAACTGTGAATAGCATTATAATCTCACAATCTCTGTCAACTCAGTTTCATAATAAAATATTTAAACCAAATTGTATAAGTATATATAGTACACAAATGCATTCATTTTATCTTTGTGTTATTCAGTTTCATATTCCAAAACAGAGTGTATTGTAATGTAACATCTACAGGACTTTCCTCAAAGTGTGAGACCTATTTTTTTATATACATTTGTTTTTTCAGATGAAAAATTGGGAAGCCAAAAATGAATTGAACTAAATATGACATAATTAGGACCTGTAATACCTACATACTAAATGGCAGACAATCACTTTCATATCCAGAGGATAATAGAATATGTGTACACCTCCCAAGGCTATTGAAAACTATATCATCAGCAACATGGTATAGGAAGAAATTCCATCAGGTGACATGATGTGGAAAGAAATATACACTCACCAAAACCAAAGGGAGGAAGGCAATAACAACAAAGCAAACTACACAAACACTAAAAAAACATAATATTTCTGGCTCTGCCCTTGTTCAAGAAAATAGAACTATGTGACTGAGGTACACCGGAACACATATATAACACCACTGCTTGAATGATTGTTTTAGCTATTATGGCCCAACTAGCAGTGGAAAAGGGGAGGGGGGAGGAGAAAGGGGGAAGTAGGAGAGACCACAACAATATCAGTGGAAATGTTAATCCCACAAATAAAGCAATCAAAATAAAATAAAAGGGAGACATGTAAAAGTGTTGAAAAAAAATTATTTTATAAAAGGTAAAAGATAAATAAAAACCCAAAACAAAACTAAATTTTGAAATAAAGTATATTATTATTAATCAAATAACAATAAAGGGATTAGAACCATATTCTGACAGCCAGTCCAGCTTGGTGCAGGTGATCAGACCTCCACATACTCTTCTAATTGGACAGTTCATCACAATGTGGTTAGGATATTTGCACAGTCATATAGCACATTTCACTGAGCCGCTACTTCTGTGCTGCTGTGTATCACACAATGTCCTGTTTGAAACCTATTAAGGGGGCCACACTCTGCCTATCTGATGCCATGTTAATTTAAGCAAGTATTTGACCCATTTGTGAAAAAACTTTGATGCAGGGCCTTAATATTTTTACTGAATGGTACATGATGCTAGCAAAGTCAACTGTACTAATATCTATCTACTTTATTCATTTTATAGTTTTTAAGAAATTTTTTTTTAATTTATTAGTAAAAGTATTAAGTTTTTTCTGCAGAAAATATTTTTTGTGAACATTCTAATACGGGAATATGAATGCTTGTAATACCAGAGGTGGCTTTTTATGGTATTCAGAGTGTCTGAAAATTTCATTCAATTATCTTTGATAGTTTCTGATATAATGGGGCACATGTACTGAAAACTGACGGGAAACTGACTTTAAAGAAAATATTTTAAAATTTATTGCTTACAGTTAATAAGAACTATCCTGCTGCATATGATGGCCCTTCTTTTGCCTCTAGCAGGTCTTTCAGCTTCTTTTTCGCCTTCCTGGATGTCTGCCTTGCTTTTTTGACCATATTAGATGCAGACTTATCTGCATCGGCTATCCTCAGCTTATCACACTGTTGCAGCCCAGTGATCATATTTTCTCCAGGATTAATTCCCAGCTTTTTCAGAACCCAACACTTCCCAATATTACCACAATTGAATGTAATAACAGCATCATGAACCCCTATTTTTATTGTATTCATGCCTACAAGTACAGTTTTAGGAAGGCAGTTCCAAATTATACGGTTGAAATGTTCATTTGGGTTCTGTGTCCCCCCCCCCCCCCATGCCCATTTCTTAGGTCAGGATGAGCTAAGTCTCTAAAAATAGGTTTAATTGCTGTAATAACAGCAGCAGGAAGTGAACACTGGTGAGAATAAGACTCTCCAGTTGTCTGAGCCGTATTGTATTTGCACCAAGAATTTACGCCCCGTGGACACAATCCATGACATGACAAGTTGCGGGTCCCCTCCCCCCAGTAGACACGGGGCTCATAGCATTTGCTAACTCTTGCTACGTGGCTAATCCAGTACTGGGTAGAACTAATTACACCACTCACTGTTCTCATAGCAGCATTAAACTGGGTGTCAACTCTGGCAGTATGAGCACTACTACGCCAGGTAGAGCAACAGTAATCTGCTGCAGAGAATGCCAGGGACAGTACAGTTCCTCGAAGAACTTGGGCACCTGCACCCCGTGATTTACTGGCCAGTATTTTTGCAAGGTTCACAAGTCTCTTCACTTTTTTTGCAGTTTTCAACTAATGCTGCCAACAGTGCGGATACGATCGAAGTTAATTTCAGGATATTTTGGGTGAACTTTGTGCCCCTTTCTTCCAAGCGGTCCAAAGTTTGGTCTTATTTTGACATTTGCAAGCTAGATTGAGAGGTGGAAATAGCAATACTCTATGTCAGGTTGGATTTCAGCCTGCACTTACATAAGAATTTGTAGAGTTGGTTAAGATTATCGGAGAGTCTACCTTCACAAATCTGGAAGTTGCTATTCTCATAAGTAATAGAGATTATTGTCGCCCTGGAATTTCCTGCCATTCAGTTGAGGTAAGACTGCAATATATAAATTAAAAATACCATGCACCAACACTTAACTCTAGGGCAGTCTGTTGTTAAGGACATGGCAGAGTTTTGGGTCCTCCTTTATATATACATACATAATAATTACACTAGTAAAAAATGGGTAAACCAGTGTTAGGAAGGTGAGTATTATCTGAGACTGAGGCCCAGGGATGGGTGCTATCCAGAATACATTGGTAGGCCAATTCCCACATCTTAACTCCAGGGAGGGGAATTGGTCTACTAAAACACTCGGGTACAAGGTACCACCCCCCCCTCCCCCTCCCCAAGCCTCATTCTCAGATAATACTCATTTTCCTCATGCTGGTATATGCACCAATTGCTAGGATAGCTAGTTATACATATAATTCAAAAATTAAGTTTTATTTCTTTAATTTACCTTTCACCATTTCTTAAATAATATTTTGCCACTTTTACATGGCCCGGTTTGATCAATTTCTTTCTGTGAATAAACATTTCTGCTAATACTGTAGTGCCCTCCACCCCAAGTTCAACAGTAACAGATAAAACCATAATTCATGTGGCGGGGTTATCTGTGGGTACCCGTCTAATCTCAGTCAGATGATTCTATTTCTTGAAGAAGGTCATAACCTGAAATATAGTGTCTTTTTGTGGCTGAGGGGTGTTTCTTGTTACCGCTGCCCATTCTACCTTCAACTATAATGAGTGGTGGGTATATTTTACCTTTCCTTTCCATTTGACAACAATATTAAAACCGCTGCACACAGCCCATAACTATGAAATATCATATTAAACTCTCCCAAACTGTGTGTGTCCTTGTCGTTTTATGTAAGAAGTAAGTTTGAGTGATCCGTCTGTCAGGAATGCAATGACAATTGCTTTTTTTTTTTTTTTTTTTTTTTTTTTTTTTTTGCAAATTCAACATATGCAAGTACATGTGCAATATAAGCCCTCTTCCACCATGGACACTGGAAAACAGGGCATTAACTAACAGTGATAAAGCAATCTTCTGGAAAAATAATATTACTGTTTAGAGGTAAGTAGTCAGTTCTAATTTAATTCTATTTAATAAATACCTACTCAATATATGATAATGCAAAAATGAAAGAAACTGTGAATAATAAAAAAGGGATATTTTATTTGATCACAGCACTTTGTTTTGCACCTATTACAGTTTCACAACATTGTACATGTCAAAGGTGCTTCAGAATCCTTCAGCTTATCACATTTCAGTTCTGATTAAACCATGATCTTATGAACACAACTCTGGAAAAATCAAGTGGCAAATATTTCATCTATTTGCATAGATAACTTTGACAGATGCCAGCAAGTCTTTTGACAAGTGTTGAACAGACAGGATGTGATCCCCCACTGTGAAGCAAGCTGTCTGATACTGGCTTGGTGAGCTGAAACATGTTAAAATAGTTTACAATTTGATGTATTTATTAAATACAATGAAACAGAAAACAACTATTCTATTCATAATGCTAATCTTATCAATTCTACATACAAATTGTAATATTATTATGGCCATTTCCCTCACTATCCTTCCATCACCTAATTAAATTTATGTAAATTAAAGAAAATGATATGTTTGAGTTACCTAAGCCTATTTAATATGTGGTATGTGACACGAAATGATTCTTAATCAGTCTATCACACTGTGTAAGTGTGCTAAATTGATTTTCATATTTCACATTTTAAACAAAATATGTGACTTTGTGCCAAGTTTCAATGTTTAGAAATAGTTAAATATGCCCAAATATTAATACTCTTCAAATTAATTATAGTTTCTTTTAAAATTACTTTCATATAGTTTAAAGTTTTATCAAGAAAGTTTGAATAAATAAAGTCTAAATGAATAAAAATGAAAAATTCATTGGTAACCGCATCACTTGAAAATGGCTAGACCGATTAGGCTAAACCTTTTTTTTTTTTTTTTTTTATGTTTGTAATAGTCCGAATAAGGTTTTTCAGCTGAACTCCTCTGAAGATTTCATTTCATCAGTACACCGGTAAAGTCTCCACTCACATAATTGTAAAAGTTGGCTGAAAAATTGGAAAATTTGGGAAAAAATGAAAGTGCTTTTTTTCTATGGACCAATTTGGTTAATTCTTTTAAACAAAGAAAGGAATACTGGAAAAATTGCCAGAAAATTGTAATATTCTGGAAAAACTGAAAGTGCTTCTTTCCAAGGGGATTTTTTCACAAACTCAAGACCATAACTCACCATTAAAATTATTGATATGTGCAATTCTATTTTTGTTTTGTTCCTTATGCTCCCATGATGGAAATAACTCAATTGAATGTTAAAAGAACTGGAAGATCTGGGGGAATATGCGTTCCGGCCTAAATGAAAATAAAATTACCTTTGTCTTCATTTTTGTGCTGATTTGCGATCTGTCCAACACATGAAGTTATTTTATTTCTATTCGATTGATATTAATTGAGGACATTAGCTTTATGACATCGAACAAGCTATTACCTAAATTAGGCAAATGACAGTGCCTAATCATTCCATGCATAACATGTTTAATCAAGAGTTGAAATACGAAAACTGATATGGTTGTGATGCATTAGAGCATCAGTTAAAACAAACGTTCCACTGTTGAATCAGCAACAAAAATAGGTGTATGACATTCTCATGAAAGTTGTGAATGTTGGAACTAGAGGGATTTTCTTCTTGGACACTCTCAGTGGATCTGGAAAAACATTTTTGATCACACTGATTTTCTCAACGATTCACTCAAAGAATGAAGCTGCATTTGCACTTGCTTCATCAGGAATTGCAGCTATGTTGTAGGAAGGTGGTCAAACAGCTTATTTTGCACTCAAGTTGCCACTGAATATGGAAATCAATAAAATTCCAACACCCAACTGGTCAAAGAACTGTGAGATGGCCAAAGTTTTGCAGCAATGCCAATTGATGGTTTGGGATGAATGTACGATGGCACATAAAATGTCTTTGGAGGCATTATACCAAATGATGCAAGATCTATGAAACAATCAAAACTGGTTTGGTGGTGGGATGATCAAAACTGAAATGTAAATAAAACACTTTGGGATTCATTGAGTTTTCAAATTTAATGGCTGTCATGAAATTCTGCCTTAATTCAACTGTGACTTAGATTTTGGAACCGCATAATTCCAAGTCGATCACATTCCAGGCACATCACATATTTGCAACATTTCGGGGATGTACTACCAATAGAATTCATCGTGCATATAAAATTTCCTACTAGCATTCTTCTGGATTTATTCCTCCTCAAACTGAATATTCATTGACCCAATCATTAATACATACAATGATCACTCAGGATTACGTTTTTCTCATTTTTACTTTGTTTACACATTTCCAATGGAGTTTCACAAATTCACCAAATATCATAAACAAATTTATTGAAATTTGGATAGTGCAATGTCTGTTAGTGAGTTAGTGTGATGGAACTAGTAGCAGTGCCTTTAAAAGAGTACCGTTTTCATTATTAGTATATAAAATGCCCAGTCACTCAGAATATTCCTAAGAGATAGCTGCACAATTTTTATAGTTTAGTGTCTTGGGAAGTATGAAGAAGTGTATGACGTACAATTTTTAATGTGCTTGTTTTGTAAATGTGAAGTATAAGTGAATCTAATGTGTACTCGCTAGAAGCCACCTTGTAATTTAAGGTTAGAAAATTTTAATATTTTGGTGTATATACCACACAGATGTTGTTGTTGTAGATTTGGGGCCCATCGACAGTGAGATCATTAGCACCCTAACAATAAAAGGTTAACAATGTGGCTTAAAACTATACTAAATTACTGTCTGCATAGTTGACTGTAAATGGTCGGTCACACAGACAGAAAAATAAAATGAATAAAAAAAAGGTGTGGCTCAAAGAGGCCAATGGGACCTAAAACTTTACAATAACTGGTTAGCTGTAGAGAGCCAACCAGATTTAAAAAGAAATTAAAAACACTTAACATCTTGCTGGCTGTATAATGGCCAACTAGACAACAAATTTAACACTATAATACACTGCACATGGACAAGTAGCTGTAAAGAGGCCACCCATCCATCTTAAAACTAGGCTGATCTGCCTAAAATTTTAGGCACTTGACGGGCCAATACACCAAATTTTAAAACACTGGCCACATTGCTGGTCTCATTTAAAATATGGGCCAGGCCAACTTCTGCCCTTAAGTTAAAAACAGTACACAATCAGTTAAAATGTGGCACACTATCAGAGGTACACCACAAGCATCACATTCCAGTTGGTCCTCCCGGTGGAGAAGGAAACCATGTGTAAGAGCGCAGTGCCCTGTATGGATGTGATTAAAGAGAACCTCATCCTTCTCGCCCACTGGAAGGAGCTGTTCCACGGATGAACAGTCAGTTTGACCAGCTGGAGCTTATTATTTTCTACCTCCAGCCATTACCTCTGCCAAATGTCAAAAACAAATCTTTTCGCTGCTGAGACAAGGTCTGACTTTTGGATGGGAGCAAAATCAATTCTGACCTTGTCGCAGGCTAAATTGTCAGCTTCGTCAGCTGACTCATTCCACATGATTCCCACATGTCCCAGTACCCAGCAGAATAGAAACTCCTTTCCAAAAGATTGGAGGAATCGGAGGGTATCCTGTAAATCCTGGACAAGACAAACTACTGGGTACATACTTCCTAGGCCTGAATGTAGCTGATGGAATCATAGCTATGATGTACTTCTTACCGCGACTTATTTTCATATGATGGAGCGATTTTAACAAAGCGTGACACTCAGTAGTGTATATGCTGCACATTCAACTTGTATGTATATCACACAGCAATTGCAATTAAGTCTTCATGGGTTTACCACCAGATTGTGATGTGAAAGCACAATCTGGTGGTACACCTGTGAAGACTTCATCGGTATCATACCCTGGAAAATTCTCCATTTTTACACAAAGCAACTGATTAACATGTGACCTTCAAGCTAAGTAAACATCAGCATATATTGTTATGAGTAACATTAATGATTTCTGCTCAATTACTTTCCAGTTTGACTATATAACAGTGCTCAAGAAAATTTGGTAAATATAATTAACCTTTCTGGAATGTGAACGTAACATATCAAACATCCAACAAAATATGAATAATGTAAATGGCAATCGATGAACTATTAAAACAATTTATTTTCTTGACAAAATATGAGTTGGCTGTAAATTTTCTGCTAAATGGCAGCTTCTGCTTTTAGACCTTTATTAAATTATTTATTGCAATGTTCTATACAGAACACTTTTTAGTTTGGCTTCTCACTAAGCGAAAAAAGTTACTTTTGATCTAATTGATGCATTATTAGCTACACTTTTTCAACAAAACCTCCTTGTTTTGCATTCAGCAAGCTTTTTAATTTTTTAATTACTGATGCTCTTGACATTTCACATCATATTCTCAGCAGCATCCAGGACCTTCTGAATGCAGATGAGCTACTTCTACAGGCAACACGCTGAAAAATAAGAGCAATATAGGCTACTAAGAATGTTGCTCTGTATCGGTCTAGAAGGCAGTCAGCATGGAATGCATTAATGCAATTGCAATAAACACAATCAAAATTATTTACCAGCTATTCACACTATCCATGAAGCCATCCCATACAGATTTATTATAATAACACCAGTCACATACCTTTGAGCAAATAAAACAAAGCTGAACTGAAAAACCGATACATAAAATGTGTAAGTAAAATGAAATAAGGATGTTGGCACCACAAAAGGCTGATGGTAACAAGATATCATTATAATGGCTTACGAGATGTATATTTAGCCAACTCCAACTGTGGAGAAACTTGACTTGATACAGAATACAGTCCTCAGAATAATACTTCAAGCACCAATTTCTATGCCTATTGTAACTTTGTTAGTTCAGACAATTATAATACTTATTCAAAGTTGATATGGAAAAATTCAATAATTCAATAATTTGTACTAGAGCCACTGGCAGAACTACAAGAAAGACATCAAGCACCTAAACATCTAGTACACCCCTCTAATTGTTGCGAAACATCTGCTCACTAAGTATGGAATTATCTCTGGTGAAGTTTGCCTATAGATCTTGATCATGATAAGCAGCCATAATTGTTCAGTAAATGTAGGCCTAAGCTGCACTGGAAACTCTGCACACTTGCTATCAACCCGGGAAATGAATTCAGTTATAAATTGATGGTTTGTCTTCACCTGGAATGGGGAACACAGGTGGTGGAAATTTTCGCAAATTATCCATAGGTTAAGTACCAGCAGACACGCCATTCAGCATTTGTATGAAGAGGCAGCTGCCAAGTTCAAAGCAGTCAGATACTTATACGGAATCCCACCTGCCAATAAAGCTACCTTCCTTGTCACATGTGGCATTTACCTCCAATACAAATAATATCTGTGGCTGAGCCATAGAATACAGATCTTATCTAAACCAACCGATGACAAATGGACAGGAGTTAAGCCAAATAGGGGAGAAGGAAGATGAAAAGTAAATAGCTTGTCTAAACTGTGTGCTTCCCTCCAACATCTGGTCTGCAGTTCATCTCTTAGCCCAGCAAGGCTCTAATCAGTGCCTCCATAACTACATGAAAAAATCATTTAATATCAGCATCATTGCGAAAAGCTGGAAACCACGTTTGCTGAATCGTATAAACTACAAACTTACCCATGCAGTGATGTAAAATACAATTTACAATTGATTAGTAACTAGTATTTTAGTTGTATTAAAAAGAATTAGTCCTTCAAGCTGCTAAAAGCTTCTTTATTTGAAAGGCTCAGCTATCAGGAAACTTTAGTAATATCCAGACCAAAGAACAATGCTTTTCACAAAAATACTTTGCTGCTGCATCGGATAGGTCCCTCACTTATCAAATTCACTGTCTTAACATAAGGTGTCAACCTGTAACAACATAATTTTGATGCTAATTGGCAGTAATAGGAGAGCCTAGCCTGAATTAATCAGAACCTCTGCCATGGTACTTTGTTCATCTGTAATGGAATATGCTTGTCCACTTTTGCAAAAGTCAGCTAATGTAAAACAGGTGGATATGGTCCTAAATGGAATAGTGAGGCAAAATAATGGGTATCTGAAACCAGCACCTCTAAATAAAGTATATTGCCTGCCTGAAATATGTTGAAAGTAGCTGCAGATTTGGAATGGAAGAATATCAAAGAAAATGAATCACATCCATTGCACAGTTATGAACCAGCTCAACTGCAACTAAAATCCAATAAAAGCTTTCGAGCTTCATAAATAATCCCAAAAATACCACTGTCAAAAGCATGGGAAGAGCAAGTATAAAAACTTCAGAATGCTTACAACCTAGAAATAATTTAAGAAAAGCCACCTGGATGTCATTAAATAGGTTCAGAATTGCTGTAGGAAGAACTAGACACCCTAATAACAAAAGGATATCCAAAAGATTCCATACAATGCGACTGTCGAGAAGACCAAACAAGAGAGCATCTGCTAAAGTGTCCATGTTACCCAGTACTGATGAAGGCAATATAATGTCCATTCTAGAATTTATTATTATTATTACTTATTCGACAATAATTTTCTTGTTTACTGTCTCTTGCACTTGACAGATCCTGACTTTAGATTTAACAACTAAAATACTTTCAATATTGGTTTCCACTTGTATATCAGCCAGTCCCTAAAAGTACCCTTACAAACTGCTTGTGCTCACTTGTGCATTAGTGTGTAGCTGAAATTGTTAATTCTGAATATTTGGTTACACATAAAAAATCTAATCACAGTTTTATGTTTCTCAAAAATGATATATTAAGAACAAACTACACTACAAATATTTAGTGTTAATTATCTTGGATTTAATTATTACAGCTTTAATTCTACTGGAAAGTAACTTCCTTTTTGAAACTAGTCCCAACTACTGTTAACAATAAATATCAATATATATCTAAGAATTATAAAACATTCCAGGTCCTCCTTTTTGAAGCAAAAATGCTATAGTAAAAAAGCAATTCTATAAAGAAATAAATCTTTATATTAAAGTACAACCAGCAATCGTATGAAATTAACTGACTAACCTCGAGCTAGACAATGTGGTAACTTCTACGACAGGCTCAGTGGTGTTACAAGTCTGCGTGGTGTCTTTCGAGGAACCTTCTGCAGCATCTTCCAATTTTTCATCCTGATTTTCATCATTAGAAGGAACATTGGCTGCCAGTACTTCAGCAGCAGGTTGCAATGCAGTCACTGAGGGTACAGCTGTTACTGTCAGTTCACTCACTGCAGTGTTTTGTGATGATGAGCTAGCAATAAGTGCAGAGTCAGAATTTCCTTCAGCTGGTGACGGAGGGGCTTCACTACCTTGGGATGTGGCAGTGGCTGTGGACTCTGCCCTTAACTCATCTCCCTCATTCTCTTGATTGCCACTCAGACAACGAACAACATTCCACTGCCTGATGGTGCGGTCCATTGAACAAGACGCTAAGTATTCACTATTTGGTGTCCATGATAAACTCACCACACAGTTTGTATGTCCCTTAAATTCTGCCACTGTTGTTGCAGACATTATATCCCATATTTTGATTCGTTTATCTTCACCTAATCGAAAGACAAAATTGACTTAAGCATCTGAATGGCATCCATCTTGAAGGCATCATCATTAAAATTTACAGACTTAATGAACAGCAGAAAACTTTGTTGTTACTTTTAAAGCCTTGAAATGAATGTGATGCTATTTTTAAGAAACAATACATACAAATCGATGATAATCACAATGAAATTGCCGTTAGGCTCAGTGTGTACACATCCAATCCCCCACCATATATCCTCCTCTAACCATGATTAAGGAATATACATAAATATTGTACAATATGTTTGCCTTTGTTTGTAACAGCTCTGCCATCTTCTTCTGTTTTGAATGATGGATTTACTTTCCCTACCCTCCCTGTTTTAAATAAATACAAAGTTCGCGATGTACATATAAAGCAATGACAGATACAATATGTTAAATCCTTGTCTAGAAACAAAACTGCAAGATAAAGTTTCAGAAATGGTATGCTGTAATTTACCACTTGGTTTCTGTGAGAAATAGATTGCCGATTAATAGAAGACATTACAGAAAGGTGAAAAAAATTGTAATAAACATCAATACAAAAGTATCAACAGAGTAGTATATTACCAACAGAAATCCACTACACAAGTATAAGTACATACAAAAAGTTTTTTTTTTATCTTTCTTTCAATTTTATTAATTTTTAAAAACTATTCTATATTAATTGTTAAGTAAAATTTTGTAAAGATTGAAGTATTTTAGAATCATAAGAGAAACTAAAAATGACTGGAGGGTCAATTCCTATATTATAATGCAGCAATACTTCATTTCTATTATTGCTTTTTATGTCCATTAGGTTCTCTGAGTATCTCAATAATAGGGCAGCTATCAGCAGTATATAGACCCATTCTGACAGCATTAATTTTACAGGAATCACTCCACCTGACACTACACATTATATGGTACTGATTAGCAATTATTAAGATAAATACAAAAAGAGGGAGAAACTATAGCTTACCAAAGATGAGAGCATAATGGTGTAGAAACATAAAATATGAGCATGCTGCATCAATGAAATTTTGGGGTATAAACATTGTTTTCAACAGTAGAAAACTTAATGAAGAAAAGGTGGTCAAGCAGAAACTAAATGGTAATTAATGGTCCCAAATAAGAAAAGAATGGTGTAAGAAATTCACATTGGGATAAAAATGTTTAAAAAGGAGGGGTTATGGTAATTACTGAAGGAAATGAGCCCAAATCAAATACATGACAAAAAATAAATGCTCAGTATAAGCTTAGGCAAATCAAAATTTAAGATATAAAATGAAAGCAATATGGCTTTATTTTGTAAGATTTAGTTTGAGGCGCCATTTAGTGAGTATTTGTGGAGGATACCTAAGACCTCTGTCAGTACTTCATCACATTCTTCCATGGTTCTTCACATTACAGTAACTGAAAGGTCATCAGCATTCATCAACTTGTGGTGTATAGTGTTATGGATACCTACTATCTACAAGTTGAAAAGAATTGGAAACAGGATAGATACCTGTGGAAGGCCATTGTTTAATGTGTGCCATCAATTACTTTGATCATGGGATACTTTGAACTGGCAATCTATTAACATATCTTTCAATAGATTAGCAAGGTGTTGGCATGTGACTGTATGTACAAACTTAAGAAGCAAACACTCCCTCCAAACTGTATCATATGTCAAGGGAAAATCCACAGACACTGTTCCAGTCTTCATTCTCTTCTGAAAACTCATCTCAACATATGTTTTCAGTGTCAACACTTGTTGACAGCATCCTCTACCTCATTTGAAATCTGCTTGTTCTGGTGGGACAATATCATTAATTTCAATCTGTGAAATGATCATCCTTTCTAGAAATTTATACGTGGTGCTGAGAAGAGAAATTTGGCGTAAGTGATCAGGACTATTACCTTCCTTTCCTGGCTTTTTGATGGTGATAATATTCACATTTTTAAATACCTTAGGTAACTTAGCAGTCTCCAGAATCACATGAAACCTTTTTAAAGCCAGTTTTTTGACAGGTCCAGTGTACCAAAGAACTCCAGGAAGGGTTTGTCGTACTCCACCACCTTTCCACATTTGGTAAACACCAGCACTTTGCCCAGCTCTTCTGCAATAAAAGGGAGAAAATATGTTTAAATTTGGAGCCGTGATCTCCTGTTAAGGGTGATGTCCTTCTTGACTTGCTGTGCGTGATTTTTGTCTCCCAAAATTTTATAAAAAGCAGATGTGATGCTTAAGTGTTGATGCACTGGCTTTTCCTACCAGGTGGTGGAGCAGCCCCTAATTTCCAAACAAGCACCCAAGTTTCCTTGCTAGAGTGGGTGAAATCAATAGATTTTATTTTATTTTTGTGTCAGATTTTTCTTCTGGTATCATTTAGGTCCTTTAGGAGCCTTGAGACAATGTCACAGTCACCAGCATTCTTAAACTGCATAAATAGAGCTTTGCTTTCATGATTCCAACCAGGTATAAACATATTTCAGTAAACACAAGGGATACTCTGTTTTTATTTATTAATTTATTTATTTATATAAAAGAAACAAATAGAAAACATGCAGTTAGTAAGAAAATACTGCCAAAAATATTTATCATTATTTTTAAGGCAGATGGTTTTTGTGAATGAAAAATAAATCAAAGAATTTAGGGGGAAAAAAATCGGAAAGGCATAATGCATGTTTCAATGGACTAGAGTTACAAAAGAGATAAGATGATGAAAATTCAGAACCATGGGACAAAAGCTCAGCAAAGAGCAGAATGGTAAGTTCTCAAAAGAATGACAGTATGAACTGGGGAAGAACAGATAATGAAAAGAAGAAATGAATAAATACTGCTGGGCAAGACAAAGCTCATCTCAAATTGCATTGCCTCGAGAAGTTAAGGAAAAATGCTGATAAATAAATCAGAGATGAATCAAGGAAAACAAAATTAATTACCACTTAAATGCTCAATTTTACAATGATGCAGAAGTTTCCTTACCTGTAGATGCAATATATTTTCCATTAGGGCTACACGCTACTGCCTGGACAGCACCACGATGTCCAACATATACCCGAATTAGCCTGCCTTCAGAAACTGTCCACAGCCTGACAGTTCTATCTGTAGAGCCCGTTGCTACATATTTACAGCTGGGATGGTAGGAAACACACTGAAAAATAATAATAATAATAATAACAGTAATAACGAAACACAATGTTGTTTATTAGAGAGTACTGTGAGAAAAATTACATACGTAACAAAAAAAGTTTTAAAAAGAACAACAATATTTTGTAACTCAATTAAAAGTAGTTATCATTATTCTGACAAAGTTCCTTAATGATCCAACACATGCAACACATTAAAAATATTCCAAATATTAAATAATATATGGAATTGTGACCGTTTTGATGTATGAAACAAATGAGGGGTAAAATACAGAAGAAATCAAACCTTTTTTTAAAATAATAATAATAATTAAATATAGTTGATTAATCTAGTTCATAAAAAAGTCACTGCCATTTTATAATACCAAAAATTATTTCATTTCTGATTCCTGAGTGAACTTGGAAATAAAAACATTCCAAAATTATAAACAAAGATAGGAATCTAAAATTGGAAGACATCAGCATGTTTCAAGCATATGGTAAATATCTAAACTAATAAAACACTAATCTTGGTCACAATGTAGCCATGTCTGTCATACTGTGATGTCACTCTTTCCTTTGCTGCCTAACTAACAATGACCAGAGTCTACATAGTAGATGTTATGAGCATTATTTAATAACATCAGCGAAGAAATGAATTGCCAAAACACTGAAAGAAAAGAAGGTATTGCATTTAAATTAACACATTAATATTATTAGTGGGTTTTTGTTTATTTATGTTCATTTGAACCAGATGTTTTTGATAAACTCTTAATGCATAACTATGCAAGATAAATACTTCAATTGTCGGGCAACATTGTTAGTGGAAGTTTTGATTAGAATGAAATTTAACCTGGATCAAAATGACAACAGGTATTTGATGTTAAAGCAAAGGCCATAGGTAATTTAATGTTTTTAAGAAATAGTTTTTAAAAAATGAGCACCACATTACTTTGTTCCACATTGATCGTGATCTATGCAGCCTGGACAAGGATTAAAATTAATATTCTGCAGCATAATATCAGTTGTTAAGATTTATTTTTTATTTCCTTTGCTTTCACTGATGTCATATTACAGCCATATGTAGCTGTGTCAGCCACTCAAATGTTGTAATACTGATCTGAATGAAGAGATAGATATCTTTACAAACTCTTGAAGATTTTAGGTCAAGTTTGTACCGCAATACAGTAAATGTGTTAATTTGCATGTAATAGAAACTTTGATTTTCTATTAATAATATTAGAGGAATTTGTAGTTTGGCAGAAGTGCAACCTGGACCAGGATGAAAACACACTTTTTGCTACAGTGTAATACATGAGAAATTACATTGAGAATTATTTTATAACAATCAAGCAACTGCAAATAAATGACTTGCCCGAACACTCCATTCAAACTGTCATTTCTGACAGGGCAAACAT
>JARYHS010008074.1:153322865-153403753 GCA_031002005.1 Vandiemenella viatica | reverse complement strand
CTTGTTTACCGTTGCCCATTCTACCTTCAACTATAATGAGTGGTGGGTATATTTTACCTTTCCTTTCCATTTGACAACAATATCAAAACATCTGCACACAGCCCATAACTATGAAATATCATATTAAACTCTCCCAAACTGTGTGTGTTCTTGTCGTTTTATGTAAGATGTAAGTTTGAGTGATCCGTCTGTCAGGAATGCAATGAAAATTGTTGTCTTTTTTTGCAAATTCAACATATGCATGTACATGTGCAGTATAAGCCCTCTTCCACCATGGACACTGGAAAACAGGGCATTAACTAACAGTGATAAAGCAATCTCCTGGAAAAATAATATTACTGTTTAGATGTAAGTAGTCAGTTTCTAATTTAATAAATACCTACTCAATATATGATAATGCAAAAATGAAAGAAACTGTGAATAATAAAAAAAAGGGATATTTTATTTGATCACAGCACTTTGTTTTGCACCTATTACAGTTTCACAACATTGTACATGTCAAAGGTGCTTCAGAATCCTTCAGCTTATCACATTTCAGTTCTGACTAATCCATGATCTTATGAACACAACTCTGGAAAAAAACAAGTGGCAAATATTTCATCTATTTGCATAGATAACTTTTACAGATGCCAGCAAGTCTTTTGACAAGTGTTGAACAGACAGGATGTGATCCCCCACTGTGAAGCAAGCTGTCTGATACTGGCTTGGTGAGCTGAAACATGTTAAAATAGTTTACAATTTGATGTATTTATTAAATACAATGAAACAGAAAACAACTATTCTATTCATAATCCTATTCTTATCAATTCTACATACAATTTGTAATATTATTATGGCCATTTCCCTCATTATCCTTCCTTCACCTAATTAAATTTATGTAAATTAAAGAAAATGATATGTTTGAGTTACCTAAGCCTATTTAATATGTGGTATGTGACACAAAATGATTCTTAATCAGTCTATCACACTGTGTAAGTGTGCTAAATTGATTTCAATATTTCTCATTTTAATCAAAATATGTGATTTTGTGCCAAGTTTTAATGTTTAGAAATAGTTAAATATGCCCAAATATTAATACTCTTCAAATTGTTTATAGTTTCTTTTAAAATTACTTTCATATAGTGGGTGCGCAGACTTCCGCGGTCGTTGTCAATGTAATCTTGGCTGTCCGGGTTGAACCGCGTCAATTTGTTGAAACCTAACGTTTCGACCATCATTTTGTGGCCTTCTTCAGAGTACTGTGTACAGAGTACTGAGTACAGTACTCTGAAGAAGGCTGCAAAATGATGGCCGAAACGTTAGGTTTCAACAAATTGACGCGGTTCAACCCGGACAGCCAAAATTACATACTTTCATATAGTTTAAAGTTTTATCAAGAAAGTTTGAATAAATAAAGTCTAAATGAATAAAAATGAAAAATTCATTGGTAACCGCATAACTTGAAAATGGCTAGACCGATTAGGCTAATCCTTTTTTTTTTTATGTTTTTAATAGTCCGAATAAGGTTTTTCAGCTGAACTCCTGTGAAGATTTCGTTTCATCAGTACACCGGTAAAGTCTCCACTCACCTAACTGTAAAAGTTGCCTGAAAAATTGGAAAATTTGGGAAAAAATGAAAGTGCTTTTTTCTATGGACCAATTTGGTTAATTCTTTTAAACAAAGAAAGGAATACTGGAAAAATTGCCAGAAAATTGTAATATTCTGGAAAAACTGAAAGTGCTTCTTTCCAAGGGGATTTTTTTCACAAACTCAAGACCATAACTCACGATTACAATTATTGATATGTGCAATTCTATTTTCGTTTTGTTCCTTATGCTCCCAGGATGGAAATAACTCAATTGAATGTTAAAAGAACTGGAAGATCTGGGGGAAAATTCGTTCCAGCCTAAATGAAAATAAAATTACCTTTGTCTTCATTTTTGTGCTGATTTGCGATCTGTCCAACACATGAAGTTATTTTATTTCTATTCAATTGATATTAATTGAGGACATTAGCATTATGACATCGAACAAGGTATTACCTAAATTAGGCAAATGACAGTGCCTAATCATTCCATGCATAACATGTTAAATCAAGAGTTGAAATACGAAAACCCATATGGTTTTGATGCATTTGAGCATCAGTTAAAACAAACATTCCACTGTTGAATCAGCAACAAAAATAAGCGTATGACATTCTCATGAAAGTTGTGAATGTTGGAACTAGAGGGATTTTCTTCTTGGACACTCTCAGTGGATCTGGAAAAACATTTTGATCACACTGATTTTCTCAACGATTCACTCAAAGAATGAAGCTGCATTTGCACTTGCTTCATCAGGAATTGCAGCTATGTTGTAGGAAGGTGGTCAAACAGCTTATTTTGCACTCAAGTTGCCACTGAATATGGAAATCAATAAAATTCCAACACCCAACTGGTCGAAGAACTGTGAGATGGCCAAAGTTTTGCAGCAATGCCAATTGATGGTTTGGGATGAATGTACGATGGCACATAAAATGTCTTTGGAGGCATTATACCAAATGATGCAAGATCTATGAAACAATCAAAACTGGTTTGGTGGTGGGATGATCAAAACTGAAATGTAAATAAAACACTTTGGGATTCATTGAGTTTTCAAATTTAATGGCTGTCATGAAATTCTGCCTTAATTCAACTGTGACTTAGATTTTGGAACCGCATAATTCCAAGTCTATCACATTCCAGGCACATCACATATTTGCAACATTTCAGGGATGTACTACCAATAGAATTCATTGTGCATGTAAAATTTCCTACTAGCGTTCTTCTGGATTTATTCCTCCTCAAACTGAATATTCATTGACCCAATCATTAATACATACAATGATCACTCAGGATTACGTTTTTCTCATTTTTACTTTGTTTACACATTTCCAATGGAGTTTCACAAATTCACCAAATATCATAAACGAATTTATTAAAATTTGGATAGTGCAATGTCTGTTAGTGAGTTAGTGTGATGGAACTAGTAGCAAAGCCTTTAAAAGAGTACTGTTTTCATTGTTAGTATATAAAATGCCCAATCACTCAGAATATTCCTAAGAGATAGCTGCACAATTTTTATAGTTTAGTGTCTTGGGCAGTATGAAGAAGTGTATGACGTACAATTTTGAATGTGCTTGTTTTGCAAATGTGAAGTATAAGTGAATCTAATGTGTACTAGCTAGAAGCCACCTTGTAATTTAAGGTTAGAAAATTTTAATATTTTGTGAAAGTATATATCACACAGATGTTGTTGTTGTAGGTTTGGGGCCCATCGACAGTGAGATCATTAGCACCCTAACAATAAAAGGTTAACAATGTGGCTTAAAACTATACTAAATTACTGTCTGCATAGTTGACTTTAAATGGTGGGTCACACAAACAGAAAAATAAAATGAATAAAAAAAAGGTGTGGCTCAAAGAGGCCAATGGGACCTAAAACTTTACAATATCTGGTTAGCTGTAGAGAGCCAACCAGGTTTAAAAAGAAATTTAAAAAAAAAACTTCTTGCTGGCTGTATAATGGCCAACTAGACAAAAAATTTAACACTATAATACACTGCACATGGACAAGTAGCTGTAAAGAGACCACCCATCCATCTTAAAACTAGGCTGATCTGCCTAAAATTTTAGGCACTAGATGGGCCAATACACAAAATTTTAAAACACTGGCCACATTGCTGGTCTCATTTAAAATATGGGCCAGGCCAACTTCTGCCCTTAAGTCTAAAAACAGTACACAATCAGTTAAAATGTGGCACACCGTCAGAGGTACACCACAAGCATCACATTCCAGTTGGTCCTCCCGGTGGAGAAGGAAACCATGTGTAAGAGCGCAGTGCCCTGTATGGATGTGATTAAAGAGAACCTCATCCTTCTCGCCCACTGGAAGGAGCTGTTCCACGGATGAACAGTCAGTTTGACCAGCCGGAGCTTATTATTCTCTACCTCCAGCCATTACCTCTGCCAAATGTCAAAAACAAATCTTTTCGCTGCTGAGACAAGGTCTGACTTTGGGATGGGAGCAAAATCAATTCTGACCTTGTCGCAGGCTAAATTGTCAGCTTCGTCAGCTGACTCATTCCACATGATTCCCACATGGCCCAGTACCCAGCAGAATAGAAACTCTTTTCCAAAAGATTGGAGGAATCGAAGGGTGTCCTGTAAATCCTGGACAAGACAAACTACTGGGTACATACTTCCTAGACCTGAATGTAGCTGATGGAATCATAGCTATGATGTACTTCATACCGCGACTTATTTTCATATGCTGGAGCGATTTTAACAAAGCATGACACTCAGTAGTGTATATGCTGCACATTCAACTTGTATGTATATCACACAGCAATTGCAATTAAGTCTTCATGGGTTTACCACCAGATTGTGATGTGAAAGCACAATCTGGTGGTACACCTGTGAAGACTTCATTGGTCATACGCTGGGAAATTCTCCATTTTTACACAAAGCAACTGATTAACATGTGACCTTCAAACTAAGTAAACATCAGCATATATTGTTATGAGTAACATTAATGATTTCTGCTCAATTACTTTCCAGTTTGACTATATAACAGCACTCAAGAAAATTTGCTAAATATAATTAACCTTTCTGGAATGTGAATGTAACATATCAAACATCCAACAAAATATGAATAATGTAAATGGCAATCGCTGAACTATTAAAACAATTTATTTTCTTGACAAAATATGAGTTGGCTGTACATTTTCTGCTAAATGGCAGCTTCTGCTTTTAGACCTTTATTAAATTATTTATTGCAATGTTCTATACAGAACACTTTTTAGTTTGGCTCAGTAAGCCCAAAAAGTTACTTTTGATCTAATTGATGCATTATTAGCTACACTTTTTCAACAAAACCTCCTTGTTTTGCATCCAGCAAGCTTTTTAATTTTTTAATTACTGATGCTCTTGACATTTCACATCATATTCTCAGCAGCATCCAGGACCTTCTGAATGCAGATGAGCTACTTCTACAGGCAACACGCTGAAAAAATAAGAGCAATATAGGCTACTAAGAATGTTGCTCTGTATCGGTCTAGAAGGCTGTCAGCATGGAATGCAATTGCAATAAGCACAATCAAAATTATTTACCAGCTATTCACACTATCCATGAAGCCATCCCATACAGCTTTATTATAATAACACCAGTCACATACCTTTGAGCAAATAAAACAAAGATGAACTGAAGAACCGATACATAAAATGTGTAAGTAAAATGAAATAAGGATGTTGACACCACAAAAGGCTGATGGTAACAAGATATCATTATAATGGCTTACGAGATGTATATTTAGCCAACTCCAACTGTGGAGAAACTTGACTTGATACAGAATACAGTCCTCAGAGTAATACTTCGAGCACCAATTTCTATGCCTATTGTAACTTTGTTAGTTCAGACAATTATAATACTTATTCAAAGTTGATATGGAAAAATAAAAATGGGCACAATTCAAGAATTTGTACTAGAGCCACTGGCAGAACTACAAGAAAGACATCAAGCACCTAAACATCTAGTACACCCCTCTAATTGTTGCGAAACATCTGCTCACTAAGTATGGAATTATCTCTGGTGAAGTTTGCCTATAGATCTTGATCATGATAAGCAGCCATAATTATTCAGTAAATGTAGGCCTAAGCTGCACTGGAAACTCTGCACACTTGCTATCAACCCGGGAAATGAATTCAGTTATAAATTGATGGTTTGTCTTCACCTGGAATGGGGAACACAGGTGGTGGAAATTTTCGCAAATTATCCATAGGTTAAGTACCAGCAGACACGCCATTCAGCATTTATATGAAGAGGCAGCTGCCAAGTTCAAAGCAGTCAGATACTTATACAGAATCCCACCTGCCAATAAAGCTACCTTCCTTGTCACATGTGGCATTTACCTCCAATACAAATAATATCTGTGGCTGAGCCATAGAATACAGATCTTATCTAAACCAACCGATGACAAATGGACAGGAGTTAAGCCAAATAGGGGTGAAGGAACTTGAAAAGCAAATAGCTCATCTAAACTGTGTGCTTCCCTCCAACATCTGGTCTGCAGTTCATCTCTTAGCCCAGCAGTGCCTCCATAACTACATGAAAAAATCATTTAATATCAGCATCATTGCGAAAAGCTGGAAACCACATTTGTTGAATCGTATAAACTAAAAACTTACCCATGCAGTGATGTAAAATACCATTTACAATTGATTAGTAATTAGTATTTTAGTTGTATTACAAAGAATTAGTCCTTCAAGCTGCTAAAAGCTTCTTTATTTGAAAGGCTCAGCTATCAGGAAACTTTAGTAATATCCAGACCAAAGAACAATGATTTTCACAAAAATACTTTGCTGCTGCATCGGATAGGTCCCTCACTTATCAGATTCACTGTCTTAACATAAGGTATCAACCTGTAACAACATAATTTTGATGCTAATTGGCAGTAATAGGAGAGCCTAGTCTGAATTAATCAGAACTTCTGCCATGGTACTTTGTTCATCTGTAATGGAATATGCTTGTCCACTTTTGCAAAAGTCAGCTAATGTAAAACAGGTGGATATGGTCCTAAATGGAATAGTGAGGCCAAATAATGGGTATCTGAAACCAGCACCTCTAAATAAAGTATATTGCCTTCCTGAAATATGTTGAAAGTAGCTGCAGATTTGGAATGGAAGAATATCAAATAAAATGAATCACATCCAGCAACCAGCTCAACTGCAACTAAAATCCAATAAAAGCTTTCTAGCTTCATAAATAATCCCAAAAATACCACTGTCAAAAGCATGGGAAGAGCAAGTATATAAACTTCCGAACGCTTACAACCTAGAAATAATTTAAGAAAAGCCACCTGGATGTCATTAAATAGGTTCAGAACTGCTGTAGGAAGAACTACAGACACCCTAATAACAAAAGGATATCCAAAAGATTCCATACAATGCGACTGTCGAGAAGACCAAACAAGAGAGCACCTGCTAAAGTGTCCATGTTACCCAGTACTGATGAAGGCAATATAATATCTATTCTAGAATTTATTATTATTACTTATTCGACAATAATTTTCTTGTTTACTGTCTCATGCACTTGACAGCTCCTGACTTTAGATTTAACAACTAAAATACTTTCAATATTGGTTTCCACTTGTGTATCAGCTAGTCCTTAAAAGTACCCTTACAAACTGCTTGTGCTCACTTGTGCATTAGTGTGTAGCTGAAATTTTTAATTCTGAATATTTGGTTACACATAAAAAAAATCTAAACACAGTTTTATGTTTCTCATTATTAAGAACACAATACACTACAATATATTTAATGTTAATTATCTTGGATTTAATTATTACAGCTTTAATTCTGCTGGAAAGTAACTTCCTTTTTGAAACTAGTCCCAACTACTGTTAACAATAAATATCAATATATATCTAAGAATTTTAAAACATTCCAGGTCCTCCTTTTTGAAGCAAAAATGCTATAGTAAAAAAGCAATTCTATAAAGAAAGAAATCTTTATATTAAAGTACAACCAGCAATCGTATGAAATTAACTGACTAACCTCGAGCTAGACAATGTGGTAACTTCTACGACAGGCTCAGTGGTGTTACAAGTCTGTGTGGTGTCTTTCGAGGAACCTTCTGCAGCATCTTCCAATTTTTCATCCTGATTTTCATCATTAGAAGGAACATTGGCTGCCAGTACTTCAGCAGCAGGTTGCAATGCAGTCACTGAGGGTACAGCTGTTACTGTCAGTTCACTCACTGCAGTGTTTTGTGATGATGAGCTAGCAATAAGTGCAGAGTCAGAATTTCCTTCAGCTGGTGATGGAGGGGCTTCACTACCTTGGGATGTGGCAGTGGCTGTGGACTCTGCCCTTAAATCATCTCCCTCATTCTCTTGATTGCCACTCAGACAACGAACAACATTCCACTGCCTGATGGTGCGGTCCATTGAACAAGACGCTAAGTATTCACTATTTGGTGTCCATGATAAACTCACCACACAGTTTGTATGTCCCTTAAATTCTGCCACTGTTGTTGCAGACATTATATCCCATATTTTGATTCGTTTATCTTCACCTAAACGAAAGATAAAATTGACTCTGAATGGCATCCATCTTGAAGGCATCATCATTAAAATTTACAGACTTAATGAACAGCAGAAAACTTTGTTGTTACTTTTAAAGCCTTGAAATGAATTTTTAAGAAACTGGGCACTAGAAAATTCAATGTTTTGTAAAAAAAAATATTCAATACATACAAATCGATGATAATCACAATGAAATTGCTGTTAGGCTCAGTGTGTACACATCCAATTCCCCACCATATATCCTCCTTTAACCATGATTAAGGAATATACATAAATATTGTACAATATGTTTGCCTTTGTTTGTAACAGCTCTGCCATCTTCTTCTGTTGTGAATGATGGATTTACTTTCCCTACCCTCCCTGTTTTAAATAAATACAAAGTTCGTGATGTACATATAAAGCAATGGCAGATACAATATGTTTTTAAATCCTTGTCTAGAAACAAAACTGCAAGATAAAGTTTCAGAAATGGTGTGCTGTAATTTACCACTTGGTTTCTGTGAGAAATAGATTGCCGATTAACAGAAGACATTACAGAAAGGTGAAAAAAATTGTAATAAACATCAATACAAAAGTATCAACAGAGTAGTATATTACCAACAGAAATCCACTACACAAGTATAAGTACATACACAAAGTTTTTTTTTTATCTTTCTTTCAATTTTATTAATTTTTAAAAACTATTCTATATTAATTGTTAAGTAAAATTTTGTAAAGATTGAAGTATTTTAGAATCATAAGAGAAACTGAGTTCTGTTACTTGGGAAGCAAAATTACAACCGATGGCCGAAGTAGGAAGGATGTTAAAAGCAGAATAGCACTAGCTAAAAGAGCCTTCATGAAAAAGAGAAACCTTTTAGTTTCAAATATTGATCTAGGAATTAGAAAGAACTTTTTTAAACTCTATGTGTGGAGCACAGCACTTTACGGTAGCGAAACATGGACTTTAGGAATACCGGAAAGAAAGAAACTTGAAGCATTTGAAATGTGGTGCTACAGAAGAATGCTAAAAATTAGGTGGACAGACAAACTAAGAAATGAACGAGTTTTGGAAATGATGGGTGAGAAAAGAAGTTTATGGAAGAAGCTTACACAAAGAAGAGACAGGCTGGTAGGTCATATTTTGAGACATGCTGGATTGGTTAATTTGTTAGTGGAGGGAACAGTTGAAGGTAAGAACTGTAGAGGAAGACAGAGATTAGAATATATGAAGCAGATATATGAGGATGTGGGTTGTAAGGGGTATATAGAAACGAAAAGGTTAGCACAGGATAGAAAGGGATGGAGGATTGCATCAAACCAGTCTAAAGACTGACGACAGCAAAAAAAAAAAGAGAAACTAAAAATGACTGGAGGGTCAATTCCTATATTATAATGCAGCAATACTTCATTTCTATTATTGCTTTTTATGACCATTAGGTTCTCTGAGTATCTCAATAATAGGGCAGCTATCAGCAGTATATAGACCCATTCTGACAGCATTAATTTTATAGGAATTACTCCACCTGACACTACACATTATATGGTACTGATTAGCAATTATTAAGATAAATACAAAAAGAGGGAGAAACTATAGCTTACCAAAGATGAGAGCATAATGGTGTAGAAACATAAAATATGAGCATGCTGCATCAATGAAATTTTGGGTATAAACATTGTTTTCAACAGTAGAAAACTTAATGAAGAAAAGGTGGTCAAGCAGAAACTAAATGGTAATTAATGGTCCCAAATAAGAAAAGAATGGTGGAAGAAATTCACATTGGGATAAAAATGTTTAAAAAGGAAGGGGTTATGGTAATTACTGAAGGAAATGAGCCCAAATCAAATACATGACAAAAATAAATGCTCAGTATAAGCTTAGGCAAATCAAAATTTAAGATATAAAATGAAAGCAATATGGCTTTATTTTGTAAGATTTAGTTTGAGGTGCCATTTAGTGAAGTATTTGTGGAGGATACCTAAGACCTCTGTCAGTACTTCATCACATTCTTCCATGGTTCTTCACATTACAGTAACTGAAAGGTCATCAGCATTCATCAACTTGTGGTACATAGTGTTATGAATACCTACTATCTACAAGTTGAAAAGAATTGGAAACAGGACAGATACCTGTGGAAGGCCATTGTTTAATGTGTGCCATCAATTACTTTGATCATGGGATACTTTGAACTGGCAATCTATTAACATATCTTTCAATAGATTAGCAAGGTGTTGGCATGTGACTGCATGTACAAACTTAAGAAGCAAACACTCCCTCCAAACTGTATCATATGTCAAGGGAAAATCCACAGACACTGTTCCAGTCTTCATTCTCTTCTGAAAACTCATCTCAACATATGTTTTCAGTGTCAACACTTGTTGACAGCATCCTCTACCTCATTTGAAATCTGCTTGTTCTGGTGGGACAATATCATTAATTTCAATCTGTGAAATGATCATCCTTTCTAGAAATTTATACGTGGTGCTGAGAAGAGAAATTTGGCGTAAGTGATCAGGACTATTACCTTCCTTTCCTGGCTTTTTGATGGTGATAATATTCACATTTTTAAATGCCTTAGGTAACTTAGCAGTCTTCAGAATCACATTAAACCTTTTTAAAGCCAGTTTTTTGTGACAGGTCCAGTGTGCCAAAGAACTCCAGGAAGGGTTTGTCGTACTCCACCACCTTTCCACATTTGGTAAACACCAGCACTTTGCCCAGCTCTTCTGCAATAAAAGGGAGAAAATATGTTTAAATTTGGAGCCGTGATCTCCTGTTAAGGGTGATGTCCTTCTTGACTTGCTGTGCGTGATTTTTGTCTCCCAAAATTTTAGAATAAGCAGATGTGATGCTTAAGTGTTGATGCACTGGCTTTTCCTACCAGGTGGTGGAGCAGCCCCTAATTTCCATACAAGCACCCAAGTTTCCTTGCTAGAGTGGGTGAAATCAACAGATTTTTTATTTTGTTTTTGTGTCAGATTTTTCTTCTGGTATCATTTAGGTCCCTTAGGAGCCTTGAGACAATGTCACAGACACCAGCATTCTAAAACTGCATAAATAGAGCTTTGCTTTCATGATTCCAACCAGGTATAAACACATTTCAGTAAACATAAGGGATACTCTGTTTTTATTTATTAACTAGCTGGTACCCACGACTTCGTTCGTGATTGTAAAGAATTCATATTGACAGCTATAGACATCTAACCACCCTAGTGCACGATGGGAGACTCGATACTATTACCACACACAAGTACCAGTCTTCTGCGCTATGTAGTTCCGGCAGCAAGGTAAAATTTACGGATACACATAAGTCTTTGGATGAAACACGAAAATATTCATGATCGACCAATTTCAAACACCATATCTCACACACTCCCACAATTACCGAATTTCGGCCAATGTTGTGATCGATGGGAGACTCTGTGTTACTACCACACACAAACGCCAGTGATCTGCGATTGATAGTTTTCACTTAAAAGTGATACACCGTGACACATGCGTCTTTGGCAGAAATATGAAATTGCCGCAGGTCGACCATTTTCATCCCCCATATTTTCCACACCCCCATAGCTACAGACATCTAACAACCATAATGCACGACAACAGACACGATTCTACTACCAAACACAAACACCAATGCTCTATGCTATGTAGTCGTGGTAGAAAAGTGAAATCTGCGGAGACACATGCCTTTCGTCGAAATACGAAAATATCCTTGGTCGGCCACTTACAACCACCATCTCTTCCACAGTACCACAGTTTCTGAAATTCGGCCACTGTTGTGATCGAAAGGTGACTCTGTGCTACTACTACACACAAACGCCAATTATCTGTGATCTATAGTTTTCGCTGAAAAGTGACACACCATGACACTTTTGTCTTTGGCAGAAGTATGAAACTGCCACAGGTCGACCACTTTCAACCCCCATTTCTCCCACACCCCCATAGCTACCGACATCTAACAACCATAGTGCACTACGTGAGATACGATTCTACTACCAAACACAAACACCAATGCTCTATGCTATGTAGTTGTGGCAGAAAAGTGACATATGCGGAGACAGTCGAAATGCGAAAATATCCTTGGTAGGCCACTTACAACCACCATATCTACCACAGTACCACAGTTTCTGAAATTCGGCCACTGTTGTGATCGAAAGGTGACTCTGTGCTACTACTACACATAAACGCCAGTTATCTGTGATCTATAGTTTTCGCTGAAAAGTGATACACCATGACACTTTTGTCTTTGGCAGAAGTATGAAACTGCCACAGGTTGACCACTTTCAACCCCCATTTCTCCCACACCCCCATAGCTACTGACATCTAACAACCATAGTGCACTACATGAGATACGATTCTACTACCAAACACAAACACCAATGCTCTATTCTATGTAGTTGTGGCAGAAAAGTGACATATGCGGAGACAGTCGAAATACGAAAATATCCTTGGTCGGCCACTTACAACCACCATATCTACCACAGTACCACAGTTTCTGAAATTCGGCCACTGTTGTGATCAAAAGGTGACTCTGTGCTACTACTACACACAAACGTCAGTTATCTGTGATCTATAGTTTTCGCTGAAAAGTGATACACCATGACACTTTTGTCTTTGGCAGAAGTATGAAACTGCCACAGGTCGACCACTTTCGACCCCCATTTCTCCCACACCCCCAAAGTTACCGACATCTAACAACCACAGTGCACTACATGAGATACGATTCTACTACCAAACACAAACACCAATGCTCTATGCTATGTAGTTGTGGCAGAAAAGTGACATATGCGGAGACAGTCCAAGTATGAAAATATCCTTGGTCGGCCACTTACAACCACCACCTCTTCCACAGTACCACAGTTTCTGAAATTCGGCCGCTGTTGTGATCGAAAGGTGACTCTGTGCTACTACTACTCACAAACGCCAGTTATCTGTGATCTATAGTTTTCGCTGAAAAGTGATACACCATGGCACTTTTGTCTTTGGCAGAAGTATTAAACTGCCACAGGTCGACCACTTTCAACCCCCATTTCTCCCACACCCCCATAGCTACTGACATCTAACAACCATAGTGCACTACATGAGATACGATTCTACTACCAAACACAAACACCAATGCTCTATGCTATGTAGTTGTGGCAGAAAAGTGACATATGCGGAGACAGTCGAAATACGAAAATATCCTTGGTCGGCCACTTACAACCACCATATCTACCACAGTACCACAGTTTCTGAAATTCGGCCACTGTTGTGATCGAAAGGTGACTCTGTGCTACTACTACACACAAATGCCAGTTATCTGTGATCTATAGTTTTCGCTGAAAAGTGATACACCATGACACTTTTGTCTTTGGCAGAAGTATGAAATTGTCACAGGTCGACCACTTTCAACCCCCATATCTCCCACATCCCCATAGCTACCGACATCTAACAACCATAGTGCACGACAGGAAAGACGATTCTACTACCACACACAAACACCAAAAGTCTATGTTATGTAGTTGTGGCAGGAAAGAGAAGTATACGGAGATAAGAATTTTTGGTCGAAATATGAAAACGCCCTGCACTGACCAACTTTAATCATTATATCTCCTACATCCCCACAGCTATCGGCATTCGGCCAACGTTGTGCACGACAGGAAACTCCATCTACTTCCATCCACAAACATCAGTGATCTGTGCTAGGTAGTGGTGGCTGAAAAGTGAAATATAGGAAAAAACACATCTATTTTTATATATATATAAGATTTATTTATTTATATAAAAGAAACAAATAGAAAACATGCAGTTAGTAAGAGAATACTGCAAAAAATATTTATCATTATTTTTAAGGCAGATGGTTTTTGTGAATGAAAAATAAATCAAAGAATTTAGGGGGAAAAAAATCGGAAAGGCATAATGCATGTTTCAATGGACTAGAGTTACAAAAGAGATAAGATGATGAAAATTCAGAACCATGGGACAAAAGCTCAGCAAAGAGCAGAATGGAAAGTTCTCAAAAGAATGGCAGTATGAACTGGGGAAGAACAGATAATGAAAAGAAGAAATGAATAAATACTGCTGGGCAAGACAAAGCTCATCTCAAATTGCAGTGCCTCGAGAAGTTAAGGAAAAATGCTGATAAATAAACCAGAGATGAATCAAGGAAAACAAAATTAATTACCACTTAAATGCTCAATTTTACAATGATGCAGGAGTTTCCTTACCTGTAGATGCAATATATTTTCCATTAGGGCTACACGCTACTGCCTGGACAGCACCACGATGTCCAACATATACCCGAATTAGCCTGCCTTCAGAAACTGTCCACAGCCTGACAGTTCTATCTGTAGAGCCCGTTGCTACATATTTACAGCTGGGATGGTAGGAAACACACTGAAAAATAATAATAACAGTAATAACGAAACACAATGTTGTTTATTAGAGACTACTGTGACAAAAATTACATACGTAACAAAAAAAGTTTTAAAAAGAACAACAATATTTTGTAACTCAATTAAAAGTAGTTATCATTATTCTGACAAAGTTCCTTAATGATCAAGCACATGCAACACATTAAAAATATTCCAAATATTAAATAATATATGGAACAGGATAGGAAGGGATGGAGGATTGCATCAAACCAGTCAAAAGACTGACGACAGCAAAAAAAAAAAAAAAAAAAAAAATATGGAATTGTGACTGTTTTGATGTATGAAACAAATGAGGGGTAAAATACAGAAGAAATCAAACCTTTTTTAAAAATAATAATAATAATTAAATATAGTTGATTAATCTAGTTCATAAAAAAGTCACTGCCATTTTATAATCCCAAAAATTATTTCATTTCTGATTGCTGAGTGAACTTGGAAATAAAAACATTCCAAAATTATAAACAAAGATAGGAATCTAAAATTGGAAGACATCAGCATGTTTCAAGCATATGGTAAATATCTAAACTAATAAAACACTAATCTTGGTCACAATGTAGCCATGTCTGTCATACTGTGATGTCACACTTTCCTTTGCTGCCTAACTAACAATGACCAGAGTCTACATAGTAGATGTTATGAGCATTATTTAATAACATCAGCGAAGAAATGAATTGCCAAAACACTGAAAGAAAAGAAGGTATTGCATTTAAATTAACACATTAATATTATTAGTGGGTTTTTGTTTATTTATGTTCATTTGAACCAGATGTTTTTGATAAACTCTTAATGCATAACTATGCAAGATAAATACTTCAATTTTCGGGCAACATTGTTAGTGGAAGTTTTGATTAGAATGAAATTTAACCTGGATCAAAATGACAACAGGTATTTGATGTTAAAGCAAAGGCCATAGGTAATTTAATGTTTTTAAGAAATAGTTTTTAAAAAATGAGCACCACATTACTTTGTTCCACATTGATCGTGATCTATGCAGCCTGGACAAGGATTAAAATTAATATTCTGCAGCATAATATCAGTTGTTAAGATTTATTTTTTATTTCCTTTGCTTTCACTGATGTCATATTACAGCCATATGTAGCTGTGTCAGCCACTCAAATGTTGTAATACTGATCTGAATGAAGAGATAGAAATCTTTACAAACTCTTGAAGATTTTAGGTCAAGTTTGTACCGCAATACAGTAAATGTGTTAATTTGCATGTAATAGAAACTTTGATTTTCTATTAATAATATTAGAGGAATTTGTAGTTTGGCAGAAGTGCAACCTGGACCAGGATGAAAACAAACTTTTTGCTACAGTGTAATACAGGAAATTACATTGAGCATTATTTTATAACAATCAAGCAACTGCGAATAAATGACTTGCCCGAACACTCCATTCAAACTGTCATTTCTGACAGGGCAAACATAAGTGGAATAATAACTAGGCAAACATCTCAGAGTTAATGTTCAGTAGTATTAAAAATATATATATTAGGGATAGTAACAATTGACTGCCTAAGATGGCTGCAAAAAAAGACCCAAAAGAACATAAAAATATTGGGATAAATAAGATGAAGATTTCACTTGCAGAATGACTTAATTTACATTAGGACTTTGTGGAATTAGTTTTGTAAAGGATCTTTTAATCATTTTTCATACAATATTTTATATTTAAGGCAATCTGAGAATGTAAACACGGAACGTACCATTGAATCTCATTCTACATATATTATCCTACACAGGTTCCTCATTTTGAAACTTTTGTAGTCTATCTGGTCCAGTGCAACACAATAAGTCCTGCAAATGATATTCCTTTACTCTTCAGTTCAGTGGTATAACAACACCATTGAGGCATGTTGTAAAATCACCGGATCCTCAGTGCCGGATCTAGGGGAGCAAACCAAGGCACCCAATTTATAGGTTACCTTTTTTTATTTTTCTGGCTCTACTACTGCCCCGGGCAGACAGTGGACTATTTCAATGGGCAGCATGCTCTCTGGGGGAGGGGGGGCCTCCAGCTGGGAGCCCATTGCATTTTGCTCGTCCTGCCACCCTTACACCCCTACTTCAATTGCACCTTCCAACTCCCACCCAAAGAAGTTCTGTGCTCTTCACCATATTTCATTTATTTTCCTTCTATCACACTTCTCAGTTACTTTTATTCTTCTGCAACCTTCAGCTTCTCATTTCCACATGCAACAAACGAGTGTCCTACCTTTCTTACAAGTTGTAATTATTAAATCACCCTTTATTGCAAAGATATAGAGGCATTCACAATACCCACCAATCAATTAATTAAATAAATGTTTACACAATAGTAACTGTAATGTTTTTATCGTTTTGCTGTCTGAAGATTCCACAGGCTTACGATAATAAGTTTAGTCTTGGGGTAGCATAGATTGGAAGACTATATTTTTAGGTTAACATTACTCTCTCTCTCTCTCTCTCTCTCTCTCTCTCTCTCTGTGTGTGTGTGTGTGTGTGTGATCAATGCAGAGAATGTGTGTAGAATAGTGACAAGAGAGAAGGTGTACCACGAAGTAGCGAGTAGCAGCTTTTGTTCTGTGGAGCAGGCAGAGATTGTGGGTATGCCAGCTGTGGAGATTAAATATATTTTTCATTACAACTAATGGAAAGAGTATGGAAGAATGAACATATTTTTGTATATATAATTTGTGAGTGTGAGTATTAACATTGAGAGCTAGCAATAATTTGAGTTCACAGTACTGTGTTGTGTTGTTGAGTATGTGACTATCATAACCATTCCCGTCAATGAATTCTTCAGGGTTTATCTGTTTCATTAATGAGACGAGAGGGCAGTACTTTTGTCCATAGCAGAGTGGGCCAACATTTTATTGCCCATGATGTACTGTCAAACGTATGTTGGGGTCTATGTGTTGAACTGTGAGCACTCATGGTAAAGTCTTTACTATTTAATTAATTCTGATTACCAATTAACATCATGTTTGACTTAATGTTGCCAATTAACCTCTCTCATTTGGTAACCCTGCCAGCATAATCAATTAACCTCTCATATTTGGTGACTTTTCAGTAGGGCCAATTTGCATGCTAACTTACTACAAACCAGGATTCGTTAATGGTCATCAGCAGTTTAGCAAAAACAGGAAATTATGTAGCACTTTGGCAAGTACTGAACCAATACTTTTGGGGCAATGTTTTAAGTTTCATCAATACCTTCACGGCAAAGAAATTAGTTACTGTTTTGGAACAATTCACAATAAAGTTAAAAAGTAAAGTTATGGATGGCAAACTAATTAAAGGAAAGTGATTCAATGGAAAGAAAATTTTGTGTACTGGAATTATAAAAACATAATAAATTCAAATTTAAAGAAGTAATAATTAGGATTAGAAGGCTGCATGTATGTAGTGTTTTAATTTCAAAACTGCCACATGGATATTAGGGAGTGTCCATAAACAACGTAGCTCCATTTCGGCCTCCTGTGAACCCCCCCCCCCACTCCCCCCCTTGTAGCACGTGGCTTTTTTCCCTTTTGATTCCAGAAGACATTTTGTACTGTTTTCTCTTGTCAGACTACTGTAAATTACATACGGAAATAATTAACTGACGGATATAAATAGTCACATGCTGTTGTGTGTTGTTCCTTATTTTAATTGTGAAAAATGTTATGAAAGGAAAGCTATGTGGCCTGGCTTGGAAACCCCTCCTCCCCCATGTAGCTTAGTGTAGCCTTCCAGTCAAACCCTGGTCCGAGCCGCGTAGTTTGTGCACGCTCCCTTATTTTGTGTTTTAATTAATGTTACAGCTTTCTGATAAGTTAGTACTGTATTTTGGATTATTTCTGTGTGTGTGCTCTTTTTGACATTCTCACTTTTAATAAGAGAATAGGTCAGAGACAGTGGTATTCACTCTGATGGACTATATGAAGACAAGAACAAGCTAAATCCCTAATTGCACACAACAACTTGTGTAATAATGATCATTCTGAAGGCTAGTTTCATTATAACATAGGAGTTGATTATGAGCTCTCTTCAAAAATTTGTATAATACAAAAAATGGTTTGAGAAAAAATTATGTTACCGTAAAAGTAGACACATACTGAACAATATGAGTGTAGCACTTTCATCTTAGTTTTTTGTTCTTACTTATGGCTTTACGGCTCGTCGGCGTCGAGGTAATTAGAGGTCGGAAGGGGCTGAGGACAAGGAACGGGAAGGAATTCGGCAATGGACTTTTTTGTAAGAAGCATCCCGGCATTTGCCTGGCATGATTTGGGGAAACCATGGAAAACCCAAATCTGGATGCCCAGAGAGGGGCCAGAGTGTTAACCACTAACCCACCACACTTGATTTAATCTTAGTAAAAACTCCATCTAGCCGTCTTAGTAAAAACAGTACTGTTTGGTGTTAAAACGTGACAATGTGGTGGCTCAGAGCAGACCAAGACTAAATAAAATTGATTCTATTTGACCATATCCATAATGTTTCTCATGTTGATTAAATATGTGGTTTTTATAAGAGGTCTAGCAAACACTGAATTTCAATTATGTTACAATAGCTGTTGCAAAAGGAGCAGAAATGTGCTTCAGAGGGGGTTGGATGAAGATTCATACAGTAAAATAACAAACCTAAATTGCCAATGTGATGGAGGACAGTCAGTGAATAAAATACTCATTTCTTTGCTCAAGGAGCATCATAATTTAAAAGGTTGTAGTAGAAGTAATGACTTCACACTTCATATGCATCAATGGTATGAGACTCCACTTGTAGCTGTTCTAACATACAAAAATCAGGAGGATAAGTTGAAAGGTGGAATTGTAATAAAAGTGGAAAGAGAATTTACAAGTAGAGGAAAAGAATAATTAGGTTAGAGGCAGGATGTGATGCATCTTTCTGTTTCATCACTTAATTTTAAACAACAATGTTAAGCTTTCAACCAGTATGTCATGCAGCAAATATTGTTGAGCTTCTAGAAAAAAAAAAAAGAAAAAAAAACAGGTTACTGCGTATTAAGCTCACCTCCACATCTTGGGTGTGGCCAATCAACACACGCAGGGGAAATGTGTTGTCAATAGACCAGATCTTGGCAGTTGTGTCACTGGATCCTGTGACTGCAAAAAGCCCCAGTGCATCAACATCGACACACCAAATAGGACTGTTGTGCCCTCTGCAAATATACACTCCTTATGAGACAATGTTAGATCAAGAAGGCATAGTAATATGTAAATAGGCACCGTTTGCTTCACACTACCCAAACAGAAAAGATGTGTGAGGGTCAGCAGTATTTAAAGAATTTTGAGAAAGTGGTTATTACTTCTGAACATTATAGAAGAAAAAAGTGTACAACCTTATCCAGGAAAAAAAGAAAAAGTTAGGAATAGACAAATATTGATCTGAAGAAGTTATGACTATTTTGGAAATAACTGTGGGTACTGAATTTAATAAGAAGAGGGGAATATGTATTGGATGGAGATACGAAAAGTAACTACATGAGATGATGAAGCAGCTCAAAAAACAAATAAGAAGCTATTTTTTAAAAAAATTAACATTACTGATTGTCATCTAACAAGAATGAAGTATATAATTTAAGAAACTTCTTACCATTACATACACAAATTATGCATATACAACTGCCAAGTTTTGGCACGTTATCAGATAACAGCAGAGTTATTGAAACAAAAGTTCATAATAAAGTGTTTAAAAGTACAAACATGGATATCAAAGTGTAAGTAAATCACATGCAACCATTTAACAGCTAATTTCAGATATAATGATTGTTGGACCTGTTCCAATTGCCACAGCCTTAAAGTATTTTCCTGTTTGTTTTAATTTCCATAGTTGACTAATGGCTTCATATTAAGCTGTGTTTATGAATATTTAGACTGAATTTTTTCTCTGTATGAAACTGTCTATTCTTTTCCCTTTTCCTCATCTTTCCATTTTACCCAAATCTATACTATTATAAATCTGTTAGCATGCTACGTGTGTCTCATTATTTGAACGGGAACGGCGCAAAAAATATCACAGCAATTTGCATGGTATTTTCAAATTTTTAGAGCTAATGGTCCGAATTAACATCTGTGGAAATAGCTAATGACTTATATGTACCGAGGGATGGAAGAAATAATTAAATACACTTCTAGACATAAAATTGTGGGCCACGCATCACACTGTAACTGAGATGTTCACTCCCTGCGCAAAAAACTGATAAAATATCACACTACTTAACTTAGAATTCTCTTTACTAATATTTTGACTTTGTATATTTAGTTTTTCAGTTTTCTTGAACACAGTAAAAAAACAGATTATCTGTATCAGATGTAATAAGCATTACTAATATTTAATCTACTGTAAAAATTTGTGTTTAAAGAGTTTGACCAAAGATGAATATACTGATCTCTGGATTGTTTATATATTCCCAATTTTATGAATTTTGATAAATATAATTAAACGAAATCTGTTACTCAAAACACTACATAATATATTAACTCTCCAATAAGAGTAACAGAATTGTAATATTTATGGTAAGTAATTTTGTGCTGAATATATCGACAGTACAGTGTTTTCACAATACCATGTCACCGCGATAAAAAATTTGAAAGTAAAGAATAAAATTTTGTGACATATCGCTTACCGGTAGTTCAAGAGATATCGGAAGTCAAAAAACAGGTATATGTATAGTTCCTTGTGCCTGGTCCAGGCTGCATTTCAACCTAACCACAAGAATAAACATTACTTCGCGATAGAGTCAATGTATGATTGCACTTGTTTCAGTACACTTGCAGTTTAAACAGAAGTTGTATTATGGAATTAATTGTTAAAATTTATGCTATGCACACTTTGAATCCTGAAATACACAATGTTTTCATTACCAGAAATGTATTTAGTGATGAATTTCATGCATTTAGGTTATTTACATCATTTGATTTTGAAGTGACAATAGATTGTGGTTAGGTCGAAATGTAGCCTGGACGAGAATGTTAGTAATTACTAAGTTGCTTTAATGAGTGCTATGTTAGTGATGATGTGTACTCCAGAAAACAAAACAACTGCTATGTATGTCCAACCTATGTGGCTTTGGTGACATTTTTTTCTGGTCCAGGCTACATTTCAACCTAACCACTTCAATTTTGAGATACGATGAAGAGAGATGGCTCAAAATTTTGGGTAGGCGCATAGAAGTTATAAGCAAGAAATACATGTTATTACCCACGGCGTAAGAATTTTGTATGTGTGTATATATATATATATATATATATATATATATATACATACATAATGATAACAATGAAAAAAGACGCTAAGTAGCGGAAAGGAATCAAATTAGGATAGGGAAATGAGCCACCACTTACCTTTAGATGATGGATGTGGGGCGCGAACACACAGAAAAGACACAAACACAAATAATAAAGAAATTTTCGGGAAAAAACCCTTCTTCAACAAGAGAACATTATGAGAGGTGGGTGCACCCGGAGACTGCCTCACGGAAAGACCAATATATATATATATATATATATATATATATATATATATATATATATATTTATATATGGGGCAGACGCAGCGAGCAGGATGCCAGCACCACAGTGACTGCAGTCACAACTACGAGGGGCTACTTAAAGGGCAGCGCACAGCACACGAGGCTCTCTTCCTGCCTGACCATCGAAACAACATCATTCCTCTATCTGTCATTGTGTATTGTGAGACTGAGTATAATAAACCGGATCCTTGTATCCACTGTGTTCTCGTAGTTACACTCCACTGTCCAAGGGATATCCACAGCCTACCTTCACTGATAAGCCATCTACCTCGAACCGGCAACTCCATTCGACCTGCCTGATTCCTGATCTTTCCCGGATGGAATATATATATATATATGTTATTATGAAAACTTGCCAGCAATTTTAGATTCACTGATGTAAATGCTATCGTTGGCAGCAAAGACATTTTTATACATGGCCGTCAACTGCACTGCCAAAACTATTGCAGATGGTAATTTTTGATTTGCCTTATGTATAAGGTACATTTATACAATTGAAGAAATACCGTTGCTGTTGATGCTGCCATGCTCAACATTTATTTTTGCTTTAATATGCAATTTTTATCCTCAGGAAAGTGTGTTCCAAATTTGTGACCAAAACGACACTAAATTCTCAGTACACTCTTACTAGACCATTAGCAATAATGTTTCACATTGCTTAAATTTCTTATTTTTCATATATTGTGTTAAAATATAAGCATAACAAAACAAAAACTTTTGAACTATAGTATGAAAACCAAATCTAAGGTAATAACTAAAAGGAAAATTTTGTAAATTAAATTTATATTGTTTGCTTCTAAGTTAAAATAAAAAAAGGGTAGAGTATTTCTGTACGTGCATGTGAAGCAGCGGATAAATGCTAGTTATTTATGATTTTTTTCACTGTTGCACTCCCTCCTCATTAACATTGTTTTTGAAATTGTACCACATCAAAAATGGAATCTTCTATTTTCTCAAGCAAAGGGCTTGCATTTTTTACTTCCACCTTCATGATCCAAACAACATTAAATCTTATCTATCATTATTATACATATTCCGTAAACTTTGTTTGTATTGTGTCTGCATATCACCTTTACCTGCTCATGGACCTTTTTCTATCACCCAAACCATTTTTTTTTTCTTATTTTTTTTTTTTTTTTTTTTTTACTTATGGCTTTATGCCTTGTTCAGGTCATTAGAGGCGGGATAGGACTGGGGGCATGGAACAGTAAGGAATACGGCCCTGGTGTTTTGAAGGAAGCATCCTGGCATTAACCTGAAGTGATTTGGGGAAACCATGGAAAACCCAAATCTGGATGCCAGGACAGGGATTCAAACCGGCGTCCTTCCGAATGCAAGGCCAGAGCACTAACTCCTAACCCACCATGCTTGGTCCCAACTAATAATCTGTGTGTCCTTTACTGTTTGCATGCCTCCTGCCTTGCTCTTACTTCTGTTCTACTTTACTTAACATCCTAGCAAATGGATTCACAATAAAACACCCTGTTCAGTTATCCTTCCTAAGTTGGATTTCAGAGAGAGATGTGGAGGGTAGATCAATGGCTCGCAATTTTTGTTTCTCTGAGGATGGGGGAGTGGGTCTCTTAAGAAAGATGCTAGAGAAATCAGATGAAGAAATTGAAAATGCGAACCAAACTCGAGTATGTGACACCCTGCTGTGGTTTGGAAATGAAGTGGGGGTAGGGTAATGTTTTTTTCTATTTTCCATAAACATTCACAGTTTCCTGCATTCTGTCAGACTACACTGTATGATCTCGGTTAGAATAAGGAGTTCATGCAGGAGATTAACTGATAAAAGCATTAGTTTGATTTACTGCTGTACTGTTGAAGGAATCTGAGTGAGGGCTAAAGATTGTTACCATTTCAAACGTCAAACTGATACTGATATACCAAAAGATTTCTCTAAATCTGTATGTTCATTAAATTTATATATAATCACCATTAATCTCCCCTAAAGATATTGATTTACATTTTTTAATAATCATTATGTTTCAATTACACTTATGAAACAACAACACACAGATTAAAAATTACACAGACAAGATTCAAAGAGTGTATTACAGTATACCCGAGACAAAAATGGAGTAAACTTGACACTGTACACTCACAGTATATACTGTTTCTGAGTTTACTGATGTCGGTGGCAGTCAGCAGCAAGAGGAAAAGCATACAGTTTAGCTCAAACGGCAGTGATGGCACAAAGTGAATTCAACGTTTAATTTTTTTTCAAACATTATAAGCAATATCTAGGAGTGTGATATGCAAGTTATTTTACTATTGATTCTTGGCTGTCCGGGTGGCGCCGCATCACGTTTCTTGAAACTGACAATTCGACTCTCATTCTGGGGTCCGCACCAGAGAGAGCCAGGCGTCCTGTAATTTTAGCTCGTTGTCTTCGTTAATACTGTTTGGTCGTTTAGCAATTTCTAACGCCTCCTTTACCCTCCTTGGCCACCATTTATCCTCTCGCACTATAAGGGTTGTGTTTTCAAAGTCTATTGCATGATTGGTTTCGGCTGCATGCCGTGCAATGGCAGATTTATCAATGTCATTGGATTTATAGTTGCGAATGTGCTCGCGCAGCCTGTCCCTTATAGTGCGCCCCGTCTCTCCTATGTACATCAGAACAAAGGTGCACGGAATCTCATACACCCCGGCAGCCTGTAGTGGAGGCAGCCTGTCCTTGACCTTGACGAGCTGGTAACTGACTCTGCTATGCACTTTGTAGACAGGTTTTATGTCAACTTTTTTAAACAGCTTCCCGATTCTGCCAGTAACACCACTTATGTAGGGTTCATGAGAGGTGGCTCGATTAGATGTTGAATTGGCATCTCTATCTGTCTTGGCTGCATGCAATGCCCGTCTAATACAATGATTGTGGTAGCCGTTGGACTTGAATGTGTGTTGCAGTGCCTCCACTTTCTGACAGTAGAACCGATGCCTTCTGACAAGGATTTTAGTTTGTCGGCGACATAGAGGGCTAGTGGATGAGTTGGAGAGTTAATTGCGCTGATGATCGGGCGTAAAGGAACTTCTGGCTTATGTATTTCTGGCAAGCCGTAGAACCAAGCAGTAGAGGTGTTGTTTCTCTTCAGTCTAGCCTTGATTTCTTGTTCGATTTCTGAAGAGTTATTGACAAGAGACCTCAGTTTACGGAGATGGTTCCTATCTAGTGGGGCATATGTCTCGTCTTCTAAAAGCGTCACCACCTTATTGTGGTAGTCTTCCGATTTCATCAGTACTGTTGCGTTTCCCTTATCTGCAGGAAGTATCACGATGTTGTCACGCTGGCATAATCTGTTGATGCTAGTTTTTCCTCTCGCGGTAGATTACTGCGACGGAGTTTGGCTCGACTGAGGATTCACGCCATCTTGCGTCAAATTTTGTCTGCCTGTTCCGGGTTTAACTTCCCTACGGCACTCTCTACCCCTGCGATGTCCAACATCGGCAGCTTCGTTGGTACCAGAGCGAAGTTTAGTCCTTTAGCCAGTACCATGTTGGTACTGCATCTAGTTTTTCCCCGTTAGGTTTACAACCGTGTTCTTTGTCTCCATCTTTGTTTCCGGGTGTTATAGACTTTTCAGTTTTTCAAACTTGTGTATATGTCTTGTCCTTGCTTTTTCTTGGATATTCACTGTGCATTTTGCTGTGGCTGCGTTGAGCGTCGTCCAATCGGCATAGGAAAGAAGACTGGTGAGCTCTAGGTGGAGATGGAATATTTTGCCTTCGATATGAGCCAGCTCACTTCGAGTCTGATGTATCCTTTCTCTCAGCAACGCAAAACCCGTGTTACGCAGAATTCTAAGGGCAGCTCTTGTGTTGAGGTGGTGGCGATCTTGAGGAAAGACGGTAACACATCTTCGTCTCTGCAGCGAAGAATGCTAGTTGACAAAGTTTCCGGGCCCGTGTATCACGTAGTTTAGAAAATTCCCGTGTTCGATAAAATATCTTCTCACCGTAGAGTTGAGTCAAATGTAATCATAGGCTTCCGCGGCCAGAGTCAGTTGATTCTTGGCTGTCTGAGGGGTGCCGCGTGATGTTTCTTGAAACTGACGTTTCGACCCTCATTCGTGGGTCTTCTTCCAGGTCAGAACTGCGTCTTCGATCAGTGAGTGGTCTTATTTTATAGCTGAGGCCCGCATCTGTCTAGATGGTTCGATTTGCCCGGCCAATCAAAGGTCCGAGCCGTCACATGGTTCGTTGGCTTGGTGGGGCGCGACGCGGACAGCAAAGAATCAACTGACTCTCGCCGCGGAAGCCTACAATTACATTTATTTTACTATTGTTTAGTACTGTGTCAGGCTAGTACCTCATAAAAGGAGTGAAATGTACCAGATGGCACTGTAACTGAGTACTACATATTATTTTACTGATACGAGTCTATTTTCTCATGAATGTTACTAGTTTTCATCTCTCCTTTCCTTTCCCTCCTCCAAACTTTGCTGAAGTTAATCACCAGTAATTTCTCCACACAACACATTACTGCCCATGCAGACAGTAAACTCCTAAAGTTTAACCGCCACTGCACTGTTTTATGTGTGACTGTACCTTCCTGACATCACCTTTGATATGTCTGCTAAAATATGTAAAACGTTCATGGCTCAAAAGTATGCTCAATAGAGAAAGATGTTTCATACAGTACAACCAGTATGAGCATGCAATCAGTACAAGATAATATTTAAGAAGAAAAACTACAAATGCATTGATTCATACCTATATATTGCAACACATGTGTTGTCCTCCATTTTCCAGCAACGCATTGTTGTATCCTGAGAGACAGATAGAAGCAATCTATCAGTTTGGCCCTCATAAATAAAACACAGATCTTGTACTCCCTTGAAATGGCCATAAAGAGAAACAAAATCAGCCTCTTCCCTGTAAATACAATTTAAAAAACTGTTAGATGAAAAATATTTTAATGGCCACAGAATTTGATTACAAAATACAATACAAAATAATTTCAGCATCATCACCATCATTATACACAATTTCCAGCTATTTGTCAGATCTGTCCAGCACATAAGCTAATCCATTTCCTTATCTCCAACCAAGACAGTTTGAATTTTTATTAGTTTGCAAATTCTTTGCAGAAAAGGAAGCATTGTCAGAACTTTTAAATATCATGCTGAAGCAGTCAGTTATTTGTCACCTCACACCCTCTATATGTTGAAGCACAATACCTTAATTAAAGTGTAACTGATTTTAAAACTAAAGATTATGTGAATTAAAATACTATTCTTGTATATTAAGCATAAAATTCAATTAAATTTTAATTAATGGAAAAAAAATCCACTAATACCATGATGATATCATTGCAGTGAAATTATCTGTCACTTACAGAAATACGTCTATCACACAAAAGGTAAAAACAAACACTTTGGCATTTAAGAAAATCACCAAGCCTCTTCACCAATATATGTCTTATGCATTCCCTTCACTCTATTTAATTGTCTGCTGTCTTTCACTAAATCCCACATCCGCTCCTATATCATATTTATCACCAATCATATTTTGCGGCAATTTCCACAAACAGTACAAGCTGCACAAAAAGAACTTAGTCATCAATGCAATAAAGCCAATCACTGTGTTCGTATTTTGCGTTTCTTAAATATTCTCTTCCTTTTTTTCTCTCTCCAATTTTCTATTTTCTATTTAATTTCCAGGATCCTATGGACAAAACAGCAAAAATGGAAACTCTTGCAATTTCATCGTGTCTGTCAGTTCATATATTGAAGCCTTATAATTACCTTTCATTTCTTTTTTACTTCTGGTCATTAGAGGTGGGAAAGGATTGGGGGCAAGGACAGAATGAATTCTCCCTTGCCATTTGGAGAAACCATCTTGACATTTGTCTAGAGTGATTTGGGGAAACCATGGAAAACCCAAATCTGGATGCCCAGACAGGGATTCGAACCTGCACCCTACTGATCGTGATGCTAGAGCATTACCAATCACCCACCATGCTTGGTCCCGTAATTCCACTGTCTCTGGAAAGAAAGCAATCAATGTTGTTTTGGAACTTTTAATTGGTTGTGTATTTCGTGAAATATGAGCTTCAAAATTCACTAATGATGTGTCCTCATTACTCTAATTTTCAACCATAGACTGAAAAAAATCAAGATGATGACATTTAATAGGGCCTTTCGAGAAAAATGGTTTGGTTAAGATATGCTATTAAGTATGTTTAATGTTTCCACATAAACTACTGTCTCACAGACCCTCACAAGAGAACTTCATAGATCTTCCACTTCTACTTGTGTGTATAGCTGTTCGAAATTTCATTACTAAGCCACTTCTGCAAATATTAGTTTCATTCTCTCTTTCCTATATTACATAATCAGCATAATTGTGCCATATTCCAGTCAAGTATCATCTAAAATAAAGATTTAAACTCTCTTACACTCCAGTCAAGTTCATATAAACCAGTCAGATGTAATACTGATCTACCTATAATGAGAGGGCACAGCAGAAATAATGATTCATATGCACCAGTAAATGACACAAAATGGATAAGCAATATGCCAACAGGTTCACTTATTCAGTGTGGAAAGTATATTCTTATACCTAATCAGCCCAATGACAAACAATATTTCTTTTTGCATCATTTCTGTAATATAACACCCAAATAAGCCAACTAGCAGGCTCTTACATCCAATGAACTTGTATGCCTGCAGGAATAACTGTCTTGAAAATCATTCAACACATACTATAAGTAGTTTCATAACACAATCCAATAACATGAAACTTAAAAAAGAAAAAACTATAACTGTTAATTTTCAGATTTCTGCAACATGTAAAAGAATCAAAATAAAGAAATTTAAACAGAGATAAACCATCCAGAAATATCTGTATTACACTTCATTACCTTGGTGTAATACTTTTTCTTAAACAATTTAAGGGCTGGAGAAATAAACAATAGCATTATGCTATTTGCTGATAGGAGAGCAATGGAATAAAAGACATTTGATTATGATGGCAGCAATTACAGACCAATTAAAAATAAGGTAGTTACTTAAGTTTTCTGATAGCATAAATGTTGTTGAATTAAAACAATATAACAGCTACCAATTCTTACTAACTTACTTCTCTGGAATATCATCTTCATGATCCTCATCTTCACTTTCATCTTCTGAACCAAACATCGGTAACAGTGTATGTTTAGGAGGTACCCGCAACTTGTCATTCGTCAAACTCCATAACTGTACAACAGATCCCACACCAACAGCTAACTTATCAAGTTTCTTTGTGAACCTGCCACAAGGCACTCTATAATGGTAAAACACAAATACATATTATTAACATGTTTAATGCTTCAGCCAACAAATAAATAAGAACTACTCTATTGTATTCCAGAGTTAGATAATGTGAAAATTTTCAATTTTGAAATTTTTGATTCTTTGTGGCTTGGCATTATAAAAGACTATTTTACACTAAAATATTTTCAGCAGCATTGCTTTGTGTGTGTGTGTGTTTTTGCCCCCCCCCCTCCTCCCCCTTTATCTTCTTTGTGAAACCAACCAGAAATTCTATATTTAATTGTAACCCTCATTTCTGTTACAGGATTTGTTAAGAATTTTTCTCATTTTTTTTTTACTTACCTTAAATATTTAAAAAAACGTATACGACTGATACCAGCAAATAAAAGAAACCACTACTGATAACAACAATGAGTACTGATAATGGTAAATGGAAGTTAAAGTTTTCCAATGATAATTAATAGCAATTCATGATAGTTATTTATGTAAATAATAAAAACTCATTGCACTATAATTAATATAAAAGTTAGATATGAACATTAATACACTTTGCTTGCACAAAATGCAGCAAAGAGATATTTTGCACTGTCATTTTACTTAAGAGAGTATAATGTATCAAATTACATAGTTTGAGGTGACAAACACATAAATGCAAATACACTTTACAATCTTTAACTTAAAACCTTAATCGTGCTAGAGGTTTTAACCAAAACAGTGTAATGTGTGTTCACTGAAGCCCTCCTGCCTTTATCTGTAGTCATAGCTGGGCACAGTTAATCAAAAAGTTAACTTCTTTAACCCGCTACTTAAAAAGTTAACTTCAATAATCATCAAACCGTTACATTCTTGCAAATTTAACGCAAGTTACAGTTATCCGTTAAAAGTTAAACATCAAAAACACGTCTACCCAATGTCCCTCTGGAAATAGAGTTCTTACTGGGGTTCAACATTTTGATCAGTTTCTCAAGCGTATCGAGTGCTACAACATGTAGTGAAATCATGTTGGCAACGAAAAAGTTTATGGTCCACACCAGCTTGAGATACGCCGCTGTCTATGACTACGATGCCAAAAGAGTCACCAATGTTTTGTTGATGTAACCTTTTATTAGCAAATGGAGATAAAAAATTACTTTTACGTGTAGGCTTTGAATTGTTTTTCCTGACCACACGAGTTGACCCTGATTCTACTTTTTCTTCTAACTGTAAATATTTGGATCTATGCAGCCTTTTAATGTGTTGTCTAAGATTATTAAGGCTAGAAACATGAGTCTTGTTTGTAGAAAGTTTAGGCAAACACAGTTTGAATTCATAAAACAATTGTTCTCCCAATCTTTATTTAAATGCAATATAATTGCATAAATATGGCCAAGGATGTTTAATCTCCATTTCTGATTTCATCAACAGTTTCTAGATCTTCAGTTTCCATGATTTACTCATGTGACGAATATAAAGTTAATTTTTTTCACTAACAAACTCCAAACCAACACAAACTAAAAAGTGATATTATATTCCTCGTAGTAAAGAAATATCAAAATCACTGATCGAATTTTAAACATGTAGTGAGCGCCAATTTTCAGAATTGCTCACACCCACGCCAAGCCTAGCATAACACATATATATGCATCACACTCGGACTAGCGATTTGCATTACCTACTTCGTTTGCTGTTCGACTTACCGAACGTACCAGCGAGCCGTGGCGCGCAATTCCGACAAACAAAATAACGTCAACAACCAATGTAACGGACTAAAGTTAATGGAAGTTCAATTTAAAAGAAGTTAAGAAGTACTTTAATGATTTTTTAGGTTAACTTTAAAGTTAATTTTTTGCAATTTTGTTAGCTTCATTAATTAACGATTAAAGGATTAACAGTTATCTGCCCAGCTGTGTCTGTAGTGAGGGATAAGTTCACTTTCCTTATCTTTATTCTTTACATTCCCTAATGTCATTTTCACTGTCATAATCATAAAAAAAAAAAGATAATCTGATACTGTGGCAATTCTTCACAAACAAAAGTAGAGACTTTCTCTCTCTCTCTTTTTTTTTAGAAAGCGGATATTATACTCAGAATGCAACTAGATGAGTTACTTAACAATATTTGTTTTTTTATCATCTAACTTATTCAAGACTTCTCTAGCTATAAGTTTGATTAGTGTGGTAATGTTAGTTGTATAGTATACACAATAATTTGACTTTTTTTAAAATATATATGTATAATTATGTACTTGATAAATCTGGACAAAATTAATTCTTATTTCTGTCCATACACATTGCTTAACAGATGAAACAGATCTTTTTTTTTAACTGCTTTACGTCTCTTTTTAACATCGAGGTCTTTAGAGACGGGAAAGGATGGGGGCAAGGAATGGGAAGGAATTCGGCCATGGCCTTTCGAAGGAAGCATCCCGGCATTTGCCTGGAGTGATTTGGGGAAACCACGGAAAACCCAAATCTGGATGCCCGGACGGGGATTCGAACCGCCGTCCTCCCGAATGCGAGAACGCTAACCGTTACACCGCCCCGCTCGGTGAAACAGATCTAATGCTTCTTTAATAGCTTAGGGAGCACTAAGGATGATGTACAGTAAGGAGAGGCAAGCATCATTAAAGGCTGCAGAGTTTCAGGGTTGGTACTTGTAGATAAATATAGTTTTTTAAGTTAAGTAGCCAGTTGATAGTTATGTGTAGTGTTGTTGGAAAGAATTCTAAGCATTTCAGGAATAGATCTGAGAAAGTCATAGTCACAAAGTAAAATCTGGTTCACAGAATTCCATGAAAATTCATGAAAGCACTAAGTGTGAAAGGCAGGATTGATTTTTGGGTTGTGTGTTATGGTGTTCTGGATGATTTTTTACTACCGAATATTTGTTTATGGGCCAATTTGGGATAATAATAACATGAAATAAGGGATTGTGTCAGGTTGCTGGACTAAAGGATAAATGATTCTTCAAGCAACAGATGTTTCTACCTTGGATGGCTAGCTTGTAGGAGAAAGAGCATTTTGCGTAACATGGGTTAGTTATAGTGTAGGCATTGTAGGTTTGTAGGTCTGTGGGTTTGAGGAGTGTAAGTGACCATCATGCACAGAGATGTCGACTTCAAGGAAGGTGATGTGTGTGTGAGACTAGGGTCATATGAAGTTTAGTGGATGTTTTTAAGTGATTTTGGGAAGTCAAGGAGGTATTTATCACCAAGGGTATAGAGCAGCGGTCGGCAACGCGCGGCCCGCGGGCCGCATGCGGCCCGCGAGCTCTCTATTTGCGGCCCATGTCCGTCTTATAAAAATCGTATCGAAAGCCCATATTATAAAATAATAAAATATAAATGCATAAAAGAGTGAAAGCGATCTAACACCGCGGCGAATGAACTATTCGAACAGAGCAGGACAAGTGCGAGCGGGAACGATTCCCCCACTCTCTGCTATGATTGAAACAATAGGTTATCGTTAACAAATAAGCTTCTTTTGCTCGCCCGCCGCCCGTCGGCGCTGGCTGTGTAATTGAGTGAAACAAGTTATTTCATGTGAGCACGCCACCGCCGCGGCCCTGCACCTGCGATTTAGTTCTGTGACCTACGAGTACCTACTATATTGTTTACAGTTCGGTAAGTGTGAGATATTGATAGTTCATACAGTTACATTGCGAAATTAAGTGACATGTTTTCAACACGGCTTTTATTCTTACAGCGTGTATTTGGCATTGTTGGTTATACGTTTTACTGATGGCTACAAAAAAGAGGAAGTTAATTGAAGAAAACAGAGTTTTTAACGATGCATGGACAGATTTATACTTTTTCATTAATTGCAATGGAAAGCCGCTATGCTTAATATGCCAAAAAATCCTTGCTATACAAAAAGAATATAACGTCAAACGTCACTATGACACCGAGCATAAAGCAAAATTTGCGTGCCTAGTTGGTGATTCCCGGAAAAACAAAATAAACTCACTCAAATCTTCATTCAAGAACCAACAAAGTGTTTTTAAGGTTCAAATTCAAAGTAATGAGTCAAATATACGTGCGAGTTTAAGGGTGGCCGAAATACTTGCCAAGTCTGGGCGACCGTTTACCGACAGCGAATTAATAAAACAATGTGCCTTAGCTATGGCTGAAGAGGTATGCCCTGATCAAAAAAAGAAATTTGAAAATATAAGCTTATCTGCCAGAACTTGTACCCGGCGCACTGAAGATTTGGGCGCTAATTTATGCGAAAAACTTCGGGAAAAAGCACAACAATTTGAATGGTTCTCCTTAGCTACCGATGAAAGTAATGATGTGTCAGATACTGCCCAGCTTCTAATATTTGTTCGTGGAATTGATAAGTACTTCAACGTGTGTGAGGAACTTTTAAAGTTATGTAGTTTGAAGGGAACGACTACGGGGGAAGATTTGTTTTGTCACTTAGAACTGGCAATGTCGTCAATGCAATTGACGTGGGAAAAAGTCTAACAACTGACGGAGGTAGAAACATGAGTGGGAAAAATAAGGGCCTGGTGGGTAGAATTAAAACAAAATTGGCAGAGTTAGGATGTGAAATCCCGTTATTTTTTCATTGCATTATCCACCAAGAAGCGTTATGTTCCAAAGTCGTTTCATGGAAAAAAGTAATGGACATCGTGATATCCACTGTAAACTATATCAGAAATAATGGGTTGACACATCGTCAATTCCGCGAGTTTCTATCCGAAATGGAAGCAGATCATCAAGATGTCCTTTATTATTCAGAAGTAAGATGGTTAAGTAGAGGTGCAGTACTGAAAAGATTTTTTCGATCTCAGAAAAGAAATCAACACTTTTATGAATCAGAAAGGTAAATCTGTTCCAGAGTTAACAGACCCTCAATGGTTAATAGATCTTGGATTTTTGACAGATTTAACTCATGAATTAAATACGCTGAATGTCAAGCTTCAAGGGAAAAACAAACTAATATCTGATACAGACGTAAAGGCGTTCCAAACTAAAAACCGGCTCTTCATAAAACATATTGATGAAAAAAAATTAGATCATTTCCCGAATTGTCTAAAGGCTGTGGAGGAAGCTGGCATTGATTTTAACTGGGATAGTGAAAAAATGAAGGACATTCTAATGGAGTTACAAGGTCAGTTCAGTGACAGATTTCGTGATTTCGAGAAGGTTTCGAACAAACTGAAGATTTTTGCTAACCCTTTTTCATGCGATATTGAGGATGTACCCAGTAATTTACAAATGAATGTGATTGAACTTCAATCCAATGAGAGTCTAAAAAACGCCTTTTACGAGATGAATGATTTGGTCAAATTTTATGGTAGCTTACCGTCTGATTTTGTCGAATTGAAAAAGTTTGCTCAGCAGTTTATTTCAATTTTTGGAAGCACTTATTTATGCGAGCAAACTTTTTCAATCATCAATTATCGAAAAAATAAATACGCTTCTCGTCTCACAGATGAACATTTGAGAGATATATTACGTATTTCAACTTCTAACATGAAAGCTGACATACAAAAAATAGCCAGTCAACTGCAACCTCAAATGTCACACTGAATTTAGTATGTAAGATCAATTTTGTAACTCCTCATTTGTATATTCATATGTACTAATAAAATTTGAAAACTGAGTTTTCGCATTGTTACTGTGTATGTGCGGCCCCGCCTTTACTTTGTTTTCCCACCTTGTGGCCCTTGCCTGCTAAAAGGTTGCCGACCGCTGGTATAGAGCATAAAAATGTCATCTATATATCTAGGTCACAGGTAATCTTTTGAAAAAAGTATTCTTCTAACCTGCTAATAAATAGCTTGGCATATAAATAAACTTGCTTTATCCACCAGCTATACCTGCCTTATTAACCCATAGTAGGAAAAAAGCAATGTTATGTAAGAAGATTCCTCTGTCCTACCTACTTTCTTATTTCAGGGGTCTCTCCAGCCCTTTGAAAGATGTTTTACATTTATTAAATGTTCAATATTTCAGAAAACTTAAGAAGTAAATAAGAAAAGTTCCTTCACGCCAACATTGATATTAATACAATCCAAAGATCAAAATAGCAAAACCATTACCACAAATAACCAAGCTTGCATTCACTCTTGCTCCTGCCTGGATTTCTCTTTGATACCCCAAATTTTTTGTTCTAATTAACTCTCGTTTTACCAATGGAGACACAATTTTTTAACTCTCAGAAGTTGAAGCTTACAGGTTAGACCTTTCTCAAAATAACATAATAAACCATTTCTTATTTCAACTTTACACAAGGAAACAATACCAAGTGATCAGATTTCTGTGTTGTTCTGATCGAGATTCCATCTTTGTGTGTTTTATTGTGTGTTCTCTAGAGCTTTGCCAACATTTTTGTAGAGATTATCAGTGAAATGCACAGATGTTAAGTTATTCTTTGCATTATCTGTAATCTCGCTGGTCTATGTTGTTGTCCGTTGTATTGCGCATTGGCGTGCGAACGTGTAATAAAGAATTGCTGTTCGCAATAACGCGTTCTTTACAGTTTATTTTAGTACACTACTGCTCGACGCAATTTACTGCTAAAATTTAAATTAATAATAACAACTTTTAACTCCAAACAGCTAAAAAGTAAATGTCAAGAAAGAAGCTTCTTCAGCACCAGCAGTTCTTTTACGCCAATAGTTCCTCCAACTATATGCAATGTTTTTATGTTTACCTTGCAACATTGTTTATAACATCTCCCTCGTTTATGTACTCATTCTAGCCCCAATCAAAGTAACACTTTCCGCATTTTTTGTCTAAAATCAAATGTTCATGAACCATTCTTCCCTGTGACTTACAACTGCTATCTGTGAGGTTTCACACTTTTTTGGAAGCAAAGAAACAATAAAAAAAATTCATTTACAACAAAAATTTTGTGAAGTCATGCTTTCAATTTGTGTAAATTTTTCACCAAAGTGTTTTGTGTTGTTTGAGGCAAAACCTTTTGGCCACCACAGGTGGACAATAAACTAATAATCAGATAAATTTTTGTAACATTAATTTTAGAGTTATAACACATACAACAGATTTGAAGCCAGAGGCGTAGCTACCATAGGGCTAGGCGGTGCAGTGCACTGGGGTCCCAAGCTCAGGGGGCCCCCAAGCAAACCTCAGGGGGGCCCCCAGGCGCAGTTAAGAAGACCCACGATCCGTCACCCTCACTGCTCAGGGGCCCCCAAGCACAGCTCATGGGCCCCCCAGCCTCAGCTCAGGGGACTCCTACCAGCAACACAAGACAAAAAGAAGGTCGTCCATCTGGCCTGAGGGCCCAAAATAAATTTTTTGCACTGGGGCCCTAGTTGACCTAGCTACGCCACTGTTCGAAGCCAGATGGTAAACTTTCAAACTGTGAAAACACCAGCAAAATCTGTTTGGTAATTTATTTGCCATTTCAAACACACCCACAGAGATCTGCAGTAACAAAAAAACAATACAAAATCAAAAAAAACAATATTTTGGGCTATATCTGTACTAATGAAACTAATAACATACAGCTAAGCTAGAAAGAGTGCCCACATTTAACTCATATGTGGAAGGAAATAAAAAAGGTTTAAAAGGAAAGTAAAAATGAAAATTATGTTAGCGAAAAACCACCACTTACCATGGATGATGGCGTCGACACATGAAAAGATACAAATGCAGATAGGGCCTTAACGAAGGTTGAGGCCACGGGGAATTTGCTTGACATTAGTGTCAATCATGTAGCTATTTCCCTCATACACGGTTCAGAAGGGGTTCTAATTTTTTGAACAGTTCCGACTATAAACAAGTTGTTGAGGTTGTTCAAGTCAGTGGCAGCGGTCTTGGCTGCCACTGGTGGTCTAGTCACTTGTGTAAACTGTTTGGCTCTTACCATTAATTTTGATGAGGTTTCGTTAGAGATGTTCTAGTGCGATAGAGGCAAGTGAATAGGTTTATTGGATCCATTCTTATGAATGTGGCATGTCCAATAGAGGGAAAAGTTTTGCCTTTGATAGAACTGTAAAACACAGCAGAAGCTGGAGGTATGCTGCAAGTTTTGCAGTGATGTCTAGTGTTCCAGAAAGGTTTATGTGGAAGTTTGAGAAAGAAAAAAAAATAATAATAAACAGAAGGCGAGTATGTGTGGATTAAGCTGTTCTTGAAATTGGGTGGTCTGCTGAAGGATATGGCATGAGAGGGGAAGGGGGGAGGGAGTATGTGCATTATGGGAGATGGATGTAGGAGGTCACACCCAAGATAAAAAATTTTGGTTAATGGATTCAAGACCTGGAGACACAGAGATGAATAATAGAATACAGTCAGCTTTATAGGTGCAGGATGGGAATTGTTTTGCAAAGGTTGTGCTGTAGCATGAGAGATCCATTTTTGTATTAAAGTCAGGTGATAGTACCAGGAAATAGGTTTGTCAGTACCTGGAAAGTGACTTTTCAAAACAGATGCATTTGCAATGGGTTATTATCACCCCATTACTTACAAACCTCAAGGCAGCAAACATAACTAATAAAAAAATATGGTATCTTCCAGCAATATTTTAAATTCATTTAGTTCTCTGGCAGAAATTTGCTTCGTTTTATGTGGAGTACACTAGTTACATTTCACATTAAACTGTATGTCCCATTTTCCTAGAAGAATTAAAGGGTTAATTAGGTGGCTACAACAGAGGTGGATCACACAGCTACTAAGTAACTCCGTCACTAGGTCATGGAATTATTATTATTATTATAACTATTGTCATTTTCATGCATTTAAAAAAGAGAGTTTTAAAAATGATTGGAAAATTTAATGACACAACTACTATTGAAAGCTATCAGTGTTAGTGCACACGCAAAAATTGACTCACTTTTTAAAGAAGTAATATTACCTACTGAATTCCTATATAAAAATGTGATTTAAAAAAAAAAGGAAAGATAAGGAAAAAAAAAAACATCACTCAGTACAGATGAAGGCAAGATGAATAAACTTTACAATTTTTCAGTCTAAACCTTAACCACGAATAGAGGACGACTTGTGGGAAGGGGATCGGATGTTTATATACCAAACTTGCCACATCCTTTTAGTATGACTTTCTTCCCAAATGACTTCAGGATTTAAATTATTACAGTAACTAACACAGGGAATACTTACATTTCTTCACAATTATTAACTGTATATAGTACTGTCACTGGTGTAACTGGAGGATCATAAGCCTCCTCTAATGCTTCTCTCACTATTCTGAAATCATCTTCCAGACTGCTAGTGTCAGCTCCTTTTTCTTGATTATTCTGAAAATGAACTTTATTTGAAAAAATGTTTACCAAAAGTTAAAATGTAGAAGTAAAAAAATCAAAATATTACCAATAGCCTCTAATTGGAAAAAGCTTAGGATCTGTTTGGTTACAACTCAAAGTTTTCAACAGAAATCCTATTTAAAAAAGGATATAAATACCTTAACAGTTCTACAGTCAACAGCAAACACTGTACATGGCTAAGTTTGTAATTTTTCTAATACACACACTGCAAATGTTAAGGAAAAAATGAAAGCCGAGTTCTATATGCTTGATGGGTTTGATTCTTTATAGTAAGTTTAATGGCCATAACACTCTAAGAAAATCCAACACTCGAATTTGTTTATCTTATAATTATTTCACACTGAAACAGAGATTCAATGAGGGTACAGAATATGGTATAAAACCAACATACCTCCTCTTCACAGGACGGCTCCACATCATTATCCTTATCACTTCCAGTTCGTCTATCTTCAATTGGCCAAATCGTTCCATCCACTTCAAGGCTAAACCTGTTCTGTAGTACTACAGTTTAAAATGGAAAAACTACATTAAGTGTGCAATTTCTGTCCACAAAAAAAATATTAGGAACAATCAGAAAGTAAGTTCCCAGTCACAACTTTTTGCAAATAAAAGATACTTTGATAAATTTTGGTGAAAACACTCCTTGAAGCTCGAACTTAATGTATTGATACTAAAACTGATTGACATTATCAGTAATCAACTATTATTAGATAGGAATGATGGCAACTGGTACAGTTGAGTTCTCTAAAGTAGAAACCTGTGCTGTGACCCAATTTTTACAGATAGAAAACTGTTCTGTCATAGAAACTCACAAACAAGTAAGTGAAGTTTATCACGAAAATGCCATTAGTTGGCAGGTTATGGAGTATGATACAATATGTACAAGAATAGTTATGTCTACATTACAGATGAGTACCATATTGGAAATACAAGTACCTTAACAGCAGGCAAAACATTCAGCACATTCAATCGCAACAGCTGAAGAAGTCATCGAGAAAGAGGATATTTCTTTTGACAGAGCTCAACAAATCGTTACTCAACACCTGGGGTATCAGAAAGATGGGTGTTGTTGATAAGGACCTTCTCAAAACATTTAAGAGGCATGTGTGACAGCATCCTACTTTCAACCATGATTTTGTTCTGTGTGGTTTTCATGTGCTTAGGCCATTGAAAAATGAACTGGAGAAGCAGTGTTAAGGTCAGAAAAGCATGAAAACCTGTTGGGAAATCATAAAGAAAAATAGATTTTCAATTTTTTGCTTATGACAATGATATGCTTTACTTTTATGAAAAGTTAACTAGGGTAGTATAAAACTGGGAAAGTGGAAGAAATATCAAGATCATAAATATTCCTGGCATAGTGCCAGCAATGATAAAAGTAGCAGGTTCAAATTTATGCAGTGGCTTTTTGAGGTTCTTAAAAGCATCTGGGATACCTGAAGAATGGGGGGAGGGGAGAAATCAAACTGTTGAATAAAATGAAAAACAGATTGCACCATTATTTTCCTCCTTCTTTCAGGAGTCTTTCAACCATTTTGACACAATTCACCAACTCTATTACTCTTAAACAATCTCCTCATATCAACATATCCACTGCCCATTCTTATATTCTACTCTGTCTTCCTCTTACCTTGACCACTCCACACAGGAACAAATTAAACAATCCTATCCATCTTAAAATATTACACACATATCTTTCTCTGGAAGATTCTTACAAAAATTACTTTTATAATTCACCACTTTCCAAAACATGTTCATTTTATACTTTATCTGTTCACAATTTGATTACAAAATTTGAAAATTTGACTCCTTTCTAAACATATTTCCAACTTTTTTTATGGCTATTTTATGAAAGATAAGTTGTCAACATGTCAAACAGTGAATTTAAAAAGGGGATTGATTTAAAGGGGTATTACAGTTCTAGTAATATGTAAAGGGGCCTTTAAAAAAAAAGTAAGAGAATACACTGAAAACTCGCCATGAAATTTATTCTAGAACTAGTGTAAGCCTGTATCCATTATTTGCATATTGTTACGGGTCTACAATAGTTCCAGTTTCAAGGATGAAAGATTATGACAGGTTGACCTGATTTGACCAAATATAAACTTGACCTGTGTTCCAGGATGAATAAAATCTGTCGAGCTTGAAGAACTTGGAAGCATTAATAGAGGTAGGTATTAAACACAAACAGGAACAATAGTGCAATCGTGTAACTGTTTCAAAGGTCATAGACTTGCTTAAATACAAATTTCACTTGTATATGATCCTTAATGTTTGCTCTGCAAAATTTTTTATTAAAAAAAATCCCGTTTGCTTCGAAACCATCACGTTGTTTTTTTTTATTATTATTATTGAGACTGGGCAAACAATCATAATGTAATCATTGGTCATAGTATCTGTAACAGCCAGAGAACTTGATAAACATTCCAAATTATTAAACAATTGAGCAACTCCAAAGAAATGAATTGACAGAATAGTTGATTCGGTAACATATTTGTTCTGTGTTTTTTTTTTAAGTTGCTTTCATTAGTGCAGTTTTGCTGGAACCCATCCACAAGTTTCTGAGTGAGGTGCAGACACACTGGCAAAGATTTCAAAATTTAGAGTTTTGCCCTCTGTATCATAGATCATTACGAACTGATCTAAGTAAAAAATATCCCATATGTTAACTGCTGATATCAGCTATTACTATGTGAAATTTCACTGAAATGTGTCTGTTAGTTTTTTCATGATGCTTGAGCAGATAAAAAATTTCAAAATTTATGGTTTTGCTCTGTGTATTATTGAAAACTATGTTACTAATATGGATAAAAAGTACCCTATGTTACATTCCAAGCCATAGGCTACAATCATATGCAGCTTTGTTAAAATCCGTCACTTTGTTTCATGATCCATGACAGAAAACTTTCAAATTTTACAATTTTGGATCTATATTGTCAATTTTAATTACAGTAGAGTCCCGCTAATCCGAACTAATTGGGGCCGACCGGGTCTTGTTCGGATTACCGATTTGTTCAGATTAGCCAGAATTACAGTGACCAGTTTCTAGAATGAAGTATACCAAGTATATAAGTAAGTACACCATGGTAACAATTGGGAACAAGTGGGGGGACAATTACTCACTCTCACTCCCTCCCTTTGTTGTTGAGACGTTTGAACTGTTTGAGGTCAGTGCACTGTCAGCCGGCTTGCAAACTGCTCAGTTGATGTTAGCTATCGATCGCTGGCATGCTTGACAGTTGTATTGTATGCATTCGGATATAATGGTGTATTGTTATCATGAGTAAACGGAAACATACAACATTAACTCTCAAAGAAAAACTGGATGCTTTGAAGCAGTTAGACAATGGTGAGAATGTATCTAAACTAGCGATGGAACTGGGTGTTGGTAAGGCAACCATTTGTGACTGGAAGAAGAACTGAGTGAAGCTTGAACAGTCCTGTGCAATGTCTTCAGGGAAAAACACTTGAAATTCGGCAGACTTTGAAACAGTCCCAGTACTATAAAGTGGATGAAGCGCTTTTCTTTTGGTTTACACAGGAATGAGAAAGGAGAACTCCTTTGAATTGACCAATGGTTCAGGAAAAAGCAGTTTACCTAAACAAGGTAATTAATGGTGATGTGTCTTTTAGTGTGCTTATGGGTTGGTTTGACAAATTTAAAAAACAGCATGTGATTCGTCAGCTAACAATTACTGGAAAGAAACTTTTTTCTGACCATGATGCAGCAAAGGAATACTTGGGTGAGTTTGATAAATTGATAAGAGAGGGAAATTATTCTCCCTAAAAAATTTATAATGCTGATGAGACAGGCCTTAATTTTAAGGCATTGCCAATAAAAAGCCTTGCATCAAAAGAAGAAGTCCAAGCTCTTGGCTTTAAAATGAGCAAAGATCGTATGACTTTATTAGTATGCAGCAACGCTGCTGGTAATCAAAAGCTGCCTTTAATGATGATCAGCAAATCTGTTAGCCCCAGAGGATTTAAAAACTGTAACATAAAGTCCCTGCCCGTATATTATCGCAACCAGAAAAAAGTATGGATGGATGGTAAGCAGTTCAAAGAATGGTTTCACGGCCAGTTTGTTTCCTCTGTCAGACAGATTTCTAAGGGAAATTATTTTCCTCCCCATGCTATCCTTTAGATTGATAACGCGCCATCTCACCACAGCACCGAAGAATTATGTGAAGGAGAAATTGTAGCAAAGTTTTTGCCACTGAATGTTACACCACTTCTACAGCCGATGGACCAGGGCGTACTGCAAACATTAAAACTGATTTACAGAAAACAATTTTTAAGAATGCTGATTCAAGATGATAACATTCCTTTAGTTGACTATGAGATGATGGGGCAACTTTGCATCATATAACAGACTGTCTTCATTATGCCAAAAAACAATAACCGAGTTTTGTAAAAAGTAGGAATAAAATGAGCGCTTGTAAGCATTGTAACTATTATTGTAAGTTTGACAGTTTTTCTTTCATTGTTATGCACTGTTTAAACTAAATGTTTTCTTGCTAATTTTTCTAGTACGTGTATACTGTACTGTATAAATTAAAATTTTGTGTATGTACAGCGGTTAACCGTGCAATTAAATACAGTATGAATTGTGTTTTAATTCTTTTACCGTTTTTCATATTTAGACTAATTTTTTGCCATGTTCGGATTAACCAAACGTTTGGATATCCGGGGTTCAGATTAGTGGGACTCTAGTGTACTACTTTTGAAATAAATTTTATATATAGACAAATTTTCTACATTTCTATTGTATAGATTTCCTTTACATATGTGTTACAATTCTTGAAAATTTGATATAACTGTTGCAGTTTCAAACAGCTGACATAATCCGCTGACCTCATTTTACATCAATTTATACTATAAAAGTATGTGCCACACACGAAGGCGGGTGATGCAGAGAAAGACAGAAATAGGAAGGGCACACAATACATGACGTTGCCATGTTGCGAGCACAAGTGACGTATGGTGAGGAAAAAAGTTTAGTAATTACGCTAGTACCAATACTACTAAAATATAATGAAGTTAATAATAATGAGTTTTAGTAGCCCTTTATGTTGTAATACTATTATTACAATCAGCTTCCTCGCAGTAGGAAATTTTCCTGCAGCATACATGTCATGTATCTTATGCCTGAGAATATATTTATTAAAATAATCTAAACCAGTCACAGGTTTTTGGTATCTAGTGACTTCACAAGCACACTCCCAGTTGCCTCTAATGAAGATTTACATTTCTTAACTATTTGTTTTGAGGTATATTGTAGTAGGATTCAATTAGCAGTTATTCCAAGACGCGAATCATATCAAAAATTGGTCCCATCAATTGTGACCGTTCCTTTTGTGTTCAATTTATATTAGCTCAGTTAAAAATATTATGCTAAGTTTTATTTTCTCTTTTTCTTACACTTTCAGTCCATACTGCACGTAAACTATATACAAAGAGCCTCCTGCTACGATCCGTGTAGATCATAGGAGAGCAATGCCTTAATAATAAATATTTGCTCCTCCAGGCCGGATTTGAACCAGCGACCCATGGATATCCGCTTGTTATCCACTACAGTCCACCGCTCTACCAGCTGAGCTACAGGAGGCCCTGCTCTTTGGTACATGCAGGTTAATCAAACTACGCCCATACTGAAACCAAACAACAAAACCTTTTCATTAATGTGTAGGTCAACTCGGAATAAAATACCCGCACGAGGGATGATCTAATGGGCCACCATTTCTTTATTTTTGTGGCTAACAGGTATTCATCACACATAGTAGCTGTTACACTTTGTGCCGAGAATCAGGCCGGCAAATACACTAACTACACACAATGTTATTACAAAACTAGGGCCTGTCCAGGATTGGAACCCGGGACCTCCTGCGCCAAAGCAAAAATCATACCCCTAGACCAACAGTCCACCTGTTCACATTTGCAATGGGAATGCGACTAGTTTTGTGGTATATTGTAGTAGGATTCAATTAGCAGTTATTCCAAGACGCGCATCATATCAAAAATTGGTCCCATCGATTGTGACCGTTCCTTTTGTGTTCACTTTATATTAGCTCAGTGAAAAATGTTATGCTAGGATTTATTTTCTCTTTTGTTTACACTTTCAGTACATAATGCACGTAAACTATATACAAAGAGCCTCCTGCTACGATCCGTGTAGATCATAGGAGAGCAATGCCTTAATAATAAATATTTGCTCCTCCGGGCCGGATTTGAATCAGCGACCCATGGATGTCCGCTTGTTATCCACTACAGTCCACCACTCTACCAACTGAGCTACCGGAGGCCCTGCTCTTTGGTGCAAGCAGGTTAATCAAACTACACCCATACTGAAACCAAACAATAAAACCTTTTCATTAATGTGTAGGTCAACTTGGAATAAAATACCCGCACGAGGGATGATCTAATGGGCCATCATTTCTTTATTTTTGTGGCTTCATCACACTTCGTGCCGAGAATCAGGCCGGCAGATACACTAACTGCACACAATGTTACTACAAAACTAGGGCCTGTCCGGGATTCAGGTTTTTGGTATCTAGTGACTTCACAAGAACACTCCCACTTGCCTCTAATGAAGATTTACACTTCTTGTACAGTTCCAAGGCTAGCATCACATGCTTCAGCAGTTATCTCTTGAGCTTTGGCAACATCGTAAATTGGCACTCCAGCATCTGTCTCGCACTTAAAACATTTATATCCTTTAAAAATTTGCTCTCTGCTTTGTCTATGCAGAACCCTTCACTTATGCTGCTAATGTTTCATTAATAGCATAGGAATTATAGCAATACTCACTGATTTATAACTGTCCAATTAACAAAAATATTGCATTTGACACTTGTATAACCACAACAAGCTTTGTATTGTTACTGAATTTGATTGGTTACTAGCAATTTGATTGACTACTAGCTAGCTAGCTAGCTAGCTAGCAGAGCGATGACATACCTGTGCATAGCCTCACTAAACTGGGCCGCCATCGTTAAAGTTGTGCACTATAGGCCTAGATGCTAAAAGGATTAAAAAATTTGAAGAATTGAACAGTTTACTTCGTTCTCATCTTATTTTAATTGGTACACAATTTATCTTGGGTTTATGGTAATTTAATTTAAGATGCCATTTATCACACCACATTGAAATAACCTCAAGATAACATTAATCTCCAATCAGCAGAAACTTTTTCTTTCCTACATACAACTGCAACAAGAGCAAACAATTTTCAACTGCTTAATAGCAGTCACCAAGATCATTTACAAATATCTACAATAAAAGTTGTCATATTATGCTTCCCTACAGGATGCCCAATTCAGCTACTAGAGAAGTAGACACTTTTCTGACATATTAAGGATATCCAGTCGAGAAATGCTCTATCCATTTACAAATCTGTTGCAATATTCTGTACACTTGGATCTTTGTTAAGAGGCAGTTGAGAGAACAGTGTAAAAAGTTAACAGGAAACACAAATACATTGCATCAACTTGTGATTCTTAATCAATAATTTTCATTGAGACATGAGGAAACAGATTGAGCTGTGTTTCACCTGGTCTATTGGTCCTACACTGCATTGGTTTAGTGCAATTAATGTGTTAGCACCTAAGACTTTAATAATGTTTGAATATATGGTATGCTCCAAAATTCTACTGCAAACAGATGCTGTGGTCAGTGGTTCACAAAAGGTCTTCGATCACCTTTCTCGAAAATGGGAGGTACTTGCATAATTTTACAGTAAACAGGACATTTTCCTCATCTGCCAACTTATGGTATGTGTCAAGTCAAAAAGGGTCCAATTCCTGTGGTATACTCTGAGAATAGCTTTACTGGGATTCCATCTGGATCTTGTCTATTTCTAAACAAATCCATGCTCAATTCCACAGAATGCAGAAAAGCCATTATGGCATCTTTATTTACTTTGGTGAAAGAAGAATTCAATATTTTGAACATTTGCCTTGTCACAGCTTTCATTAAACTCACATTTGCTTTGTATCAATGACTGTATACTGTTAAAATTACAAATAACTCTTTTGATGAATGAAAAAAATTTCTTCATTTTTTATAAGGTACCTAGAAAGCAAGTTGTAACTGAAATTGTGAAATGTTTCATGCATCACATTTTTCAAAAGTCCTTTTCATTTGTTTATGATTTCTGCAGTCCTGTTTTCCCTTCTATGAATGTTCACTTCAGTATATGTATATCTATGTATTCCATAATTATGCACATGAAACAGTGCCACATCTCTTTTTATACATGTGGAGTATTTATCAATTAGGTTTGGTCTAAAAAGTTTCCATTGAAGCTGCAAACAGCCTTTTTTTTACACTTGGCAATTGATTTTATAGTTGAAATTTCAGCATTATGATTGCTTATTTCTGTAGTTGTTGAAATATCTTTAAGTAGTCTGACAAGTATGTAACAGTCAGACCTAAACTGTTTTTTATCCTAACATGCTGTGTTAGTTCAGTGACCAGCTGTTGAAAACAATAAACAGAGACCATAATGAGAATGATTTCACAAGCTGATTTATCCTTTCTACCAGTTTTGTTAGCGCAATTTTATCAATTGATACAGGGCACGTTGACGTTCCCTTCAAGTATTATTCCACGATCTGAAAATCACAGGACTGTATCATTTACATTGTTTCTTAACACCTCCACAATATTTATCTGGTAGATGGCAGAAGTAGCAAATCATCATTTTTGCTTTCGATTCTTTGAATTTAATCCATAGGATTTTATAAACCGAATAACCTTCTATTTATAACCTCTTTTTATTTATAGCCACAAATACACCACCACCAGAAACCACTTTCTGTACCTTTTTAGTATTAACGGTGTTGAAGTTCCAGTTCTTTGTTAAAAATTTTTGATAATTAGTCAGAATTTTTTTAACTTAGCCGATGTTTCCTCAGCTTAATATTGACACGTAATGGTGGATTTATTTGATTTATCTGTGAATATATTTCTTGAAACAGGTATTTCTCACACAGCCTAAGAAAACTCATAACACACTCCAAACAGCCCCTGCTATGCCTGTGACCAATTCATGTATTTAGTAAACACCTGAACTACTCACCAGCATCCAACACAAAGAAGGAATATGCAGCCAGGATTATCACAGAAGAACCATACCCTCTGATTCAGCCATTCAACTAGGTTATTAACCAGAGGACCACAATTTGTTATTTCAATAACATTGTAGATTGTGTTGGCTCTTCTGAAATCTGGTGACCACTGGTGACCCAGTTTACCTTTCAGCAGGGGCGGATCCAGGGGGGGGGGGGGGCTCAAGCCCCCCTCCCAAAGGTATCTATGTCCACCACCGACATGGTAATTTTGGAGACTTTTTTTTTTTTAGCTCTACTAATCCGAAGAGAATATAAAGACTACCCCTTGCCCTACTCAAGCCTTCCCCTCCTCCAAAACCAAAATCCACTCAAGCCAATCCTTTCCCCAAACCAAAGTCCGCTCAAGCCCCTCCCAAACATAAATCCTGGATCTGCCTCTGCTTTTCGGTCCAGTTGCCAGAAGAAAGAGAGGTTAACCTCAGATCTCAGATGTCATTGGTTACAAAAAGTCCAATGATCTGGGGAGGGCTGCACTCCATCTGCTCTATGGAATCTGGGATGGCCTGTTCTGTATCCTGAATCAGGACTCCTGGAATGCACGTAGAACAAATGTTGGACCTCTTCCCATGATGTTCTTCCATTTCCTTATAACCCTCCTAATATAGGAGCTCTCAACTATCAGAAATATTCTGCGATTGCTCGGTCCTTACAAGTTGGGAGATTTCCAACTCAATGGAGTCAGTCTCCAGTAGTACATAAGACCAATCTGGCAGGTGTTCAAGCCAGTGTTCATGGCCATATGACCTTTGCAACTGTCCCTGTATATGGTTACTAGAATGTGGAAGTAGCCAAATTTGCTGACAGAGAAGAACCGGACTGCCATTCAACATTTGCAGTGACTGCCTATGGCAAAAACCAGCTGTGTGACTTTCACATGTCGTGAACACCTGACCTATTCGTAGGTATCTTATATTATACAACCATATGGAATCTGCAGCCAAGATCATAATGGAAGCACCATAGCCCATTGTCACAAATATTCAACAAGGAAATGAAAGAAAAATTAGAATTTGGCATAAACATTCAAGGAATAACAATTGGTTTGCTGTAACTTGCTGATGACATTGTACTGTAAGCAGAGAAGCATAGGGATACTGAGAAATTAATGAATGGCAAAAATACTCAGGGAACAATTTGGACTAAATATAGATTGAAGTCATCAAGTGTAACAAAAATGATAATGATAACAATAGATTAAAGATGGAAATATATCAGAAGAAGTAAGAGAATTTGTTATAGACAAGTGAAGAAAGTAGAATCCTGCCAGTATTATTTACAAACTACTGTTTTGTTTATAGTAATATTTCTCGGAGTGAAATATCATCATGCAGCCCAACTGTAATGTCGTTGTTGTTGTCGTTGTTGTTGTGTGTGTATTTTTTAACTGCTTAACGTCTTTCAACAGTGAGGTCTTTAGAGACGGGAAAGGATGGGGGGGGGGGTAAGGAATGGGAAGGAATTCGGCCATGGCCTTTCGAAGGAAGCATCCCGGCATTTGCCTGGAGTGATTTGCGAAAACCATGGAAAACCCAAATCTGGATGCCCGGACGGGGATTCGAACCGCCGTCCTCCCGAATGCTGTAATGTTGTTCAATATGATATCCATGAGTATGAAATTGGCATGCTTGTGTCCACTTACATTTATGAGAATTATGTGACCATGCTTGGTCAGATAAGCTTGTAGACAATACATTGCTGGTTCAGAGAGCTTTACATGGTATTTGCAGGACCTGGCAGTGGAAGAAAGAATAAGTTATTAATTAAAACACCCACAGTATCTCGAAGATAAAAAAAAAAGTTTAGGTCTTACTGTTAGAAACTGCACATGTAAAAATGTCTGAAAAGTCTTCATTCTGAAGATTAAATTCTATGTTATCAAGATAAAATATTGTTAAAAGTGTTGTACACTACACAAAGAAATAAAATATCTAACACATTTAAGCTCACAAAACAAAATGTAATAAAAGTTTAACACAAATGGTGAACTTTCATATATTGCTGCACAGAGAAACAAAGGAATGTTTTAGAGATGCAATAGTTATTTTAGCAGAAGGTCATGAAAATCAAACATTATATTTTGGATAGTGGAAACAAAGAAAGTGCCGTGAGGCACTGAAAATAGGATAGGCTAGGGGGGAAAAATAGATACCCGCCACTTACCACAGAGAGGGCAGGAGGGCGAGACGAACGTGTAAAAACACAAAACCATAAACACAAATGCACAATATTTCAACATTAGCCTTAATGATGTGAGAGGCGAGACATATGGCAGGGAGAATGATGTGGTCACATTCTGACCTGCCACATGAACCCATTCATTCATGTGGTAAGTGATGGATATATGTTTCTTTCCCCTATCCTATATTATTTTCAAACATTATATTTTTGGACTTCAATTAGAAATATTCGAGTTTTTGCCTATTCTTCTAAAAGGTTAACAGTGAATTGATTATGTTGGCACAGTTGTGAATAATCATACAGCACTGAATATTACTATGATGAAAATATCTTCCCTAAGTCCTATAATATACTGAAAAATGTATTTCTGATGGAAGCCATGTGTCCATATAATTTTTAAATTTGTCCACTGAATACTTGGAAAGAAAGTGCAAAGTGACAAAGATACTAAAAATGATTTCTTTGCAAACTTTTCACAGATCACGAAACAGTATTACAAACATTTATTTTTGTCCTAACATTCAATAGAGTTTATTTCATATATTGCAACTTTTGGGGTGGATTCAATATAGGGTTCATAACAATGGTTACATTGCATTTGTTAACTGACAGAAAAAAAGATATTTCTTTAATTTTTCAAGTCTTGTAGCACAAATCATTGTCAAAGGTTGTCATAGTGGATCAAATATTTGAAAACCATCTTCAGTGTTCTTAAATGTTGCTGTGCAAATGACATCACTGCAACTGTTTCCAACTTTATAAAACCAAATTCAGCACATTAGTGAGAATACACATGTTCACCATGAAAAATAGCAGACTTTTCTCCCCAAACCATTTCTGCTTAATGCAATGTTCTTGTAGTTTATCAAACTTTGTAACATATCTAATTTGTTTTTTTCCGAAAATTTGAATTTTCATTTCTTTACAAACTATTTGCAAATTCCTGAATGTTGCTAAAATGCAGGTAAAATAAAGCTTCTTGCTCAATGGCACAGATAATTCTTCCTTGCATAGAGAAGTCACTCGGGAAGAACCTGTCCATACAGTTGTTGTACATTAGTTGTATTAAAAGAAATGAAGCAACAATCGATTTGTACAAATTCGGAGAGGATGTATTTACCAGAGAATTCATAAAAGAATGCTAGTTATCTAAAATGTAAACTTATCTTGCTCCTGAGCAAAATCAACCATACTAATAGCTTAAATACTGTAAGACGAAAAGCTTATGCTTGGGGTAGAGCATAAACACTTGGTCTCAGCTGTGATCGTGCATACCTAGGATGTTACAGTTCTGACTTATCTATTAACTCAGTCGCCACTGTAGTTTTAACCCAGAAACTATGGAAAGGTGAAAGTTCAATGATGATTAGTCCATTCTGGTATGATAATTATATTCTTTAAAATTTTACAAAGTCAGAAAACTGCACAGGCAATCAGACAACTTCTCCGAAAATTATTTCACAGACTCGACCGACCATTCAAGCATGACCAAACCCCACGCTCCCACTATTTCTTAACTACATGAGTTCTTAAAAATAAACTTCCACCCATGATGACAAAAATAAAACCGATACGACACAACTTTGTAGTTTGCCGCGCCACGAGCCCTGAGCTGGCCACCTTCCTATACCGACTGAATGCTGCTACTTGAATGGAGCGAGGGTAGGTTCTGGAAGGGGTATTTATAGGATCGTCACTTGTTGGACCGTGGGAACTTCCTTATCTCGACTTTCCCATGAATCGTATCTGATATCTGATCAGTTTCAGACAAATGTTACGAAATCCAATTTGATCATGACAATAAAAATCATCCTAGCTCTCTGAAATTTTGGTAGTTGCTAGATCTTATAACAAACATCAAATTATAAAAAATTTTGTAACTTTAATAGTTTCGCCAGAAAAGAGTCATAAAGATGTGATTGCCATAACTTTCGAAATATTGCTCCTATCAAGCTGAAACAAATTTAATTCTACTCTCCTATTGCTCATCTATTATCTGATATCAAATAAAGTATTTTACCTAATTTTGAAAGTGGTATAAAACTCGAAAACAAAATTTGACTACTTGAAATATTCAACGTATCGACTTGAAAATAATTCCAAACAAATTTCCTATTGAAAAACGGTTACTGTAAAAATTTGGAATCTCTAATTACATTCCATGATTTATTACGAATTTTCAAAATGTTATTCCTCCAGAATGCCGAATGATATCGCATCCTCTCGTCCAAGCGTTTTCTCGCGCCAAAGCCCATTTCGCTTTATTACAATCAAATGCTTTAATATTTTGAAATAAAACTTTTCCAGAAATCTTTATATTTAAATAAACTTTACTCTGAATATAATTTTTTTTCATGAATTCCCGAATAAGACTGAAATATCTAACTTTTACATGAATCACATGTCTTGTTATACCAAATTATATTTAAAAAACGATCTTTAGAATGCATGAAACTTTCTAAAATTTTAATATGTTATTTAAACCAAAATTACGCTACTTTCTATCTATCATTTGATTTCTTAACTGTTTTCTAATAACCGAATACTTCGATTTTAGAGTGGAAAATTAGGTGATAAAATTCTTTACCGGCAAATCACTTTTAAACATATTTAGACTCAAAGTATGATCTTTTAATAACAAACTTAACCATCTTCTGGCTATCTATTTACCTAAACATCTTCTGAACTAAAGAAATATATTGATTTAGCGAAATTATATGAAAGTCAAATACTACCTATTCAAATCTGAGGTTAAGTTTCTTAACAGCTGTTTAAATGAATTTAACTCTTGAATTTACTGTTCATACTTGAATAAATGCTTATATTGGACATATTACTGGGAAATATTATAAAAATTGACTATAAAAATGACTTTAAAAGGGTGGTACCCTATACTTCAACTGAACTAGTTATCTCGGAAACTAATTTCGCTATGCGAAATTCTAAGATGTGTTACAATATGTCCTCACATCCATTTTTATTAACAGACAGTATCTTTACTGATTGAGACAATCTTCCACTTTTACCATTCCTCCACTAATCAGATCATCTCCATACCTGTCATATTCTCTGTCGTCCAGCTATCTCTTTCTTCCTTAACTCTCTCAACAGTACTTTCTAATGCACACGCTGTTAGTAAATTAACTAAACCCATATCTCTCAAACCCATTCTATATCAATTATCTGAAAGAGTTTTCTCTAAACCTCTTTTTTAGTAAGCATTTATAGTATAGATTCACTTCATAATAAATCATTCCACAAAATATTCAACAATATTTAGCAGCTCCTCATTTTATTTGTTCCAGAGAGATGGGAATTATTACAAAATAAAAAGAAAAAGCAATACACATGTACAGGAGGCTGTAAACGGACCTCCCATCCATCTTAAAACTTACGCCAGTCTGCCCAAAATTTTTGGGACAAGACCGGCTAATACACAGAATTTTAAAACTTTTGCCACACTGCTGCTATCATTGTCTAAAATAAGGGACAGATCGTTGGCAAAGCCAACGTCTGCCCATAAGTCTAAAAACATCACACATTCAGTTAAAATGTGGCGCACCGTCAAAGGTACTCCACAGGCATCACATTCCGGAGGGTCCTCTCGGCAGAGAAGGAAACCATGAGTCAGAGGACAGTGCCCTATACGGAGGCGAGTAAAGAGAACCTCATTCATCCTCGCCCGCTGGAAGGAGCTGCTCCACGGCTGAACGGTCAGTTTGACCTGCCGGAGCTTGTTATGCTCAACTTCCAGGCACTGCCTCTGCCAAACATCAAAAACAAATCTCTTCGCCGCCGAAGCAAGGTCTGACTTTGGGACCGGTATAAAGTCAATTCTGACCTTGTCGCAGGCTAACTTGGCAGCTACATCAGCTGCCTCGTTCCCCCCGATTCCCACATGGCCGGGTACCCAGCAGAATAAAACCTCCTTTCCATGATACTGGAGGGAGAGGAGGGCGTCCTGGACTAGATGGTCTCCTAGGTACATGTTGTCTAATGCCTGAATGCAGCTGAGGGAATCACAGCATATAATGAATCTCTTATCGCGCATTACTTTCATATGCTGGAGCGACTTAAGGATAGCACAGCACTTGGCAGTGTAAATGCTGCACCAACCATCCATCTTGTATGTGTAAGTCGCTCGCGGGAACACTACAGAGCAACCGACTCTGTTAGCCTGTTTAGACCCATCCGTATATAATGGGGTAAAAATGTGATACTAATTTAAAATGTCTCAAAACACATTAATAAAAATACAGTCAACAGTATACAGCTTGTTATATTGAGACAGATCTAAAATCATTCTGGGCTTCCTTAAAAGCCAGGGTGGAGATTTACTCCATCCCTGGTGATAAAAACGGGGCAAATCACAACCATAGTGTTCTAAAATAGCCTTTGTACGGATACTGAATGGTTTCGTCACTCTATGGCGGTTGGTGTAGTGCCGTTCAAAGCTAGGGCGCAACACAACGTCGTACACGGGACTGCCAGGAGTAGCAGCAATATGCATGTAGTGTCACACCATGAGGAGGTGCCGGCGGATGGAAAGCGGCGGCTCGCCAGACTCAGCACATATGCTGGGTATCGGGCTGGTGTGGTAGGCACCCGTGGCGAGCCAGATTCCTGCATGGTGGACACTATCTAATATCCGAAGATAGCTGTCCCGTGCCGAACTGTATACAATGCACCCGTATTCCAACCGCGACCGTACAAAGGCTCGATAAAACTGTAGCAGGCAGTAGCGGTCGGCGCCCCACGAGACATTTTAAAACATTTAAAGCTTTCAAGGCTCTGGCTTTTACATCTTTAAGATGTGGCAGCCAGCTGAGCCTTGCGTCTAGAATGAGACCCAGAAAGCGAACAGTATCAGTAAAATGTAAAACGGTGTTCCTCAGGGTTAGGTGAGGCTATGCTAAAAGACATCTACTACGAGTAAAAAGTACAAACCGGATTTTCTCAGCAGAGAAACGAAAACTGGTGTGCACTGACCATTCATAAAGCCTGTTCAACGTGAGCTGCAACTGCCACTCTGCGCTTCTCAGGCTGGACAATGCAATAAAAATTAAAAAGTTATCCACATATAAGGAGTACCGTATGGGACTCCTTATAATGGCTGCAATGCTATTAATAGCAATGGCAAAAAGCGTAATGCTTAAAACTGATCCCTGAGAGACCGTTTTCCTGAATAAAAAGATCTGACCCTTCACTACCGACTCTGTACTGGAAGCAACGACCAGATAAAAATGACTTTAAAAAACGGGGCAGGTTACCTCTAATATCCAATTCGTGCAACTGTTCTAAAATAACATGCCGCCAGGTAGTATTGTAGGCCTTTTCGAGATCAAAAAAGACACCCACAAGGTGTTGGCTGCGAATAAACGCATCCTGTATTGCCGCCTCCAGGAGGATCAGGTTGTCCAAGGTGGAACGGAACTTCCTAAATCCACACTGAAAGCGGCTCAGCAGATTACGGGATTCAAGACACCAGACGAGACGGCGATTGAAAATCCTCTCCAGTGTCTTCCCCACACAGCTTGTCAAGGCAATACTACGATAGCTACCTAGCAACAATTTGTCTTTCCCTGGTTTTAAAATGGGAATTTATGTTGCTTCTTTTCACGAGTCGGGGAAGTGTCTTCCGGTCCATATATCATTAAAAATATCCAGAAGGTACTCACTCTTTAGCTTCCTTACTAAGGTGCCTCAGCATCTGGTACTGGATCAAATCAGGCCCTGGAGCAGTGTCGTTGGTGCTGTTCAACACTGACTCCAGCTCCCAAAATGTAAATGGGCAGCTGTAGGCCTCTGTCTTCGACGAATCGAAGTACAGCGCGCGGCTCTCGGCAGCAATCTTGCGTTGTTGGAACCGAGGGTCAAAATTGGTGGACGAAGTGATAGCGGCAAAGTTCTCCACCATCAGCTGCGCTATGCTTCGTTTGTTGGTAATTACACGTCCATGATCCAGTAATCCGGATACTGGAGGGTGGGAGTACCTTCCAGATATACGGCAGATACTCTCCCATACTTTTGACAAAGGTGTGGAACGATTTATACTGCTCACAAAGTTCTGCCATGACCTTTTCTTGCTCTCCTTAACAACACGACGCGTCTTAGCTCTGGCTATTCGGAACGCTGCCAGGTTGTCGGATGTAGGGTACAACCAAAAATGCCGCAATGCCCGTCTGCGACCCTGAATAGCAGAACGAAATTCGTCGTTCCACCAGGGGACGGGTGTCCTTCGCAGCGTTCCGGAGCTTTTCAGCATGGAAACATTAGCTGCATGGTGAATCACTTCTGTGAAGTAATTCACCTTCTCCTGTATACTCTCACAGGGCTCTAGTAATACGGATCAGTAGAAGAGCTGCCAATCTGCATTACTGACGTTCCATTTGCGTCGGTTATTGCCTCCACCTCGTTCACACTCGACGTGCATCCAAATTTGGAAGTGGTCGCTTCCATGGAGGTCGCGATCCACCTCCCAATGCACGGAGTCCGCGATTAAAGGAGAGCACAGCGAAAGGTCAATGGCAGAGGACGAACCGGAAGCAGTGGTCAAGTGGGTCATTTGTCCTGTATTCAGGATACAAACATTCTCCTGTTCCATCAATCTACCAACCACACTGGAGCACAGTACTCAGCAACAGGGTAAACCATGGTGAGAGTGGTTGTGCGTAGTGTGTTCGCATCAGCTCCCCATGAAGTACCAGCTAGCTTCTTCATGATGTTGTTTCGTGTTTTCAGTTTCTGACTTGTGTTTTCGAGGTGTTTTTTGAATGTTAAGGAGCGGTCTAAGGTGATGCCAAGATACTTAGGATGGAAATTATGTTTCACCCTCTGGTGGCAGAAGTTCACTTTGAGCTGCTGATGTGCTATTCTATTGCTCAAGTGGAATGCGCATACTTCTGTTTTCATTGGGTTCGGACAAAGTCTCCACTTTCTATAATATGTGTTCAAGGTTTCTAAGTCGTTAGAGAGAATGCTCTCACCTTCCTCTAATGTGGCAATTTGGACGGCGATAGCTAAGTCGTCAGCATAGCAGAATTTATTGCCGGTTGTTTCTGGCATGTCACTGGTGTACAAGTTGAAGAGCAATGGAGCTAGTACTGACCCTTGAGGTAATCCATTTTTTATTGTAAATGACTTACTTGTCTTATGTCCGACGGTGACCTTAAAATATCTGTTGGTCAGCATATTCCTCAGGAGTGATGTTAGTTTCCTGCAGGGTATATGTTTTTTAAGTTTAAGTAGCAGTCCATCCAGCCAAACTGTATCATATGCCGCTGTTAAATCGACAAAGGCTACTGATGTTTTTAACTTCTTCTGAAATCCAGCCTCAATGTATGATGTCAGTGCTAATACTTGCTCACAACAGCTCCGTTTTAGTCTGAAACCTGCCTGATATGTTGGTGTTATGATATTTATTATTCCTTGTATGCGGTTAAGGATGAGGCGTTCTAGAAGCTTATAGCAAACACTGAGTAGAGCAATAGGTCGATAGCTTGAAGCATCATCTGCTGGTTTGCCTGGTTTGAGGATCGTCAAGGTGTGAGCAATCTTAAATTCTGGGGGGACTATCCCAGTGTCCAGGATATCACTGAAGAAGTTCTTGAGCCAAGTTCTTCCCTGCATGCCGAGATATCTTATAAATTCATACTAGAAAAATCGACGTCCACCTGAATGAGTGTATGAGAGTAATAACTGGCACCCTAAAATCCACCCCAGTCCCCTGATTGCACCTGATTAGCAAAATACCACCTCCAGAGATAAGACGCCAAGAAGCAACGGCACGTGAGTGGATAAAACTACACCATCCTGATCATCCACAGGATCTCCCAATCCACGAGGTTCTAAATAACTTACCACCCACTCGTCTTAAATCAAGAAATCCGGTATGGCAAGATGTATTTGACTTTGATGTCATGGAAAAATGGCGACAAAGCTGGAACTCCACATCTGTAAAACATTCAGATATTAAAGATCCCACAACTGGACTTCCAGGATTCCATCTAAATAGAGACCAGTGGGTCAAACTAAATCGCCTAAGAACAGGTCATGCGAAATGCAACGCCATGCTGTATAAGTGGGGTCTTCAGGATTCTCCTGCATGTGACTGCGGTGCTCCCGCCCAGAGTGTGGAGCATATTATCAGGGAATGCCCTCTACGGAAGTATGATGGACCATATGAAGATGTTTTTGGAGCTACAAGTTCCTTCTTAGAATGGCTGGAAGAATTAGACATCAGCTTGTGAACGCTACCAACGTTCTTGTCATTGTATATATTTATTATTGTATTAGTTGCTTGCCATACGACAAATAAATAAATAAATCTACCAACCACTCGGTCTCTGGGGCAATCGGCGTTTGAACCCCGCAACACACTATGTGCGTTAAAGTCTCCTAGGAGGAGGAATGGCCGTCTAAGTTGCCGTAATAGGTCGACTAGATCATCATAATCAACGGGCGCATTTGGTGGTAGATAAATGGAGCATATGGTCAGGTTAATACGACCGTGTATCCTCACTGCCACTGCTTGTAGATCAGAGGTGAGAGCAATAGGTTCGGAGTGGACAGTGTTTCGGACAAACACAGCCACTCCCCCCTTCGCTCGATCACCCTCAGTGTCGTCCTTTCGGTATATGTCATATTCTCTTAGCACTGGCTGGTGAGATGGTCTAAAATGTGTCTCCTATAAACAGAGACACAATGGATTAGACCGTGCTAAGAGTTGGACTTCCGCTTTGTGAGCCTGAAATCCATTAACGTTCTACTGAAGTATGGGAGCCATCCTAACTATTTAAAACCACCCACCCTGGTTCGGTGGGTCCTCCGATGACTGCTGAGGAACGGAACCAGGTTCGTCCACCACCATTACTTCGTCTTCAGTATCCGAAGACGATTCTCGTTGTAAGGCCTTGGAGTCTTGCGGACTTTTCTTTCGCCGAGGCCTTTTCCACTTCTTCTCCCTTCCAGAGGGGATCTGGGAGGAGAAGTCGGAGGGGATTTCACAAACGTAGTGGGGTCCGTGAGCTTAAATTTCGGACTCCTAACCTTCTGCACTGTTTGCCATCCGCTACTGGCAGATGGCGTTGCCGTAACTACTTCTGTTGCAGATGCTGTTTCTGCAACAGTTGCTGCTTCTGCTGTTGCAGAGGGAACCATTGCTGTAGCGGATGACTGTGCTTTTGCTGGTGGAACCATTGAATCTGCTGTCTTTGTGGTCGAGGATGCAGAAGTATTGCTACTAGCATCCACGGTCTTCAGTGTAATGACCTTGGTGACATTGGCGCCACATTTGCATTGACATGAGCATGTTGTACTTGTGCCCATGTCTGCAAACGACGTCTGTGTAGCAACTCTCTCCTTCCTGACGGGAGTTGACAAGGTTATGGCGAAGCTAGTAGCGAAGACAGGCGGTGCAAGTGCCTTAAACCTCTTCTTTGCTTCGCCATAAGGTAGTTGTTCCTTGGTCTTTAACTCCTGTATCTTCTTTTCATCGAGATACACCCGACACTCCCTGCTCCAAGCAGTGCCGGATCTAGGGGGGGTCAAACCGGGGCGCTTGCCCCGGGCGGCAGCCTCAAGGGGGCGCCAAAATCTTGATTGAAGGTGTGGTAAATGGAAAATTCGTGTGGCGGCGACCTTTTTTTAGCTCTACTGCCCCGACTGACAACCTTCAGGGGGCGGCAAAATCGAAGAATAGCTCTAATATTTCCCCGGGTGGAAAATTCATGTTTGAAGGGGCGGCAATTTCAAGTTTTTGTCCCAGTTCGGAAATTTCGTAGATCCGCTGCTGGCTCCAAGCAGGATGAGACCTGGAGCAGTTGACACACACCTGTGGGAGAGTACAACCACTGCCTGGCTCATGTGCAGCCTTTCCACATTTCCCACAGGTGGGGTTGCCCTTACAGGTCATCGTCATATGCCCGAAACGCTGGCACTTAAAACAGCGCATAGGTTCCGCGACATACGGACGAATATTCAAGTTCAGGTAGCCAGCTTTGGGCAACGTTGGAGTGTCGAACGTCAGGACGAAGGTGGCAGTCTTCTCAAGACTGCTGTTAACCCTTCGTGTGATCTGACGATCCTCAATCACGTTCCTCGGTCTCTATATCTATCCAATCGTGGCAGGTGACCATGCCTTTGCTGATATTTAGAGTTTTATGGAGTTCTCACTTTACTGCGAACTCCCCGAGCTTCTCACACTTAAGGAGTAAGGTAGCCTGCTTACAGTTACATGTTTCTAAAAGCAGGGTCCCGTTCCTCAGCTTTTTTACACTTTTTAATGTTGCAAAGAGTCCTTGTATTGCCTTTTGTATATAGAAAGGAGAGACCTTTTCAAAAGGTCGCTCATTTCTTGTCCTTATTATAAACGCGTCATCTATAAGATGACCCTCGTTGTTACTTTTCTGTGACTCAGGAGAGCTTTCAACCCTAACCCGCTTGTATGAACTGGGTGTATTTTTATTAACCTGCGACACACCCGAGCCGAAGGATTTTTTGTTTTTTCGTGAGTAGGCATTTTGATCCCATGAGTAAAAAACATTTTAAAAGGAAGCGCTAATACAACAGGGATGCACAAGTGCCCCTGAGGTTGTACGTTAGCGAGTGATCTGCCTCTCACCCATGCACCTCCTCGGCACGTATCCGACCTTGAGGTTGAGGGTTTTTTATAGAGGTTTGTACCGTCCTCGCGATCCGGGCGATTAAGCCAAGATCCCCGTTCTCCTAGGCACACAACATTCCACCGCCACGCCCTATGGTGGTAGTTGAAGCATGGTAGGAGTTTACGGTGTGGGAAACTTGCAGCTCTCACAAGTTTCCAGCTCGTGCACCGCGGGTTCGCCACCTGGCACCTGCGTACCAGGCCCCTGCGGGGTATAAGCTCCAATTTTCCTTCATCTTGGGATTACCAAACTCCAAGCTACCCTTCCACAAATCATTGTACTTTCAGAGTCCTAATCAATGTTTTATAATAAAAGTTTTCACTTTCTGAAAAACTTTCTTCGCCAGTGTTAGTTTGTCTTTGATATTATTTTTGCTTAACATATCAGTTTCAAATTTACTCCCCAACTAACAGATTTCTTCCTGTTTCTAGATTAATATTTAGTACATTAGTGTTTTCGTTTCTGCTGCACTATATGACATTTTGGTTTTAATTAGAGCAAATTCCATTACAAACATTTTGTTCAAGTCATTCAGTAATTCTTCTTTATACTTATTCTCATGATTTAAAGGGTAATAAATCATCTCAAAATGATGCTTTCTCTTTGAATCTTTAATGTACTTTGAAATTTTCATTGCCTTACTTTGCTTGCTCCTTTGTATCTGGTAGGACTCATACCCATAACTGAAACTTATTTGTCATAAGTCTCTAGTTTTATTACAATCAGCTAATTCGTAAAGTCAATTAACAATTCTTCTCTACTACTATTTCAAGATAAACATCATTAAACTTTTAAACAATTTATTCCACTAAATTTTTTTTTTTTAAAATCACAAATTAAAGTATCCCCATTTTCTTCAGCTTTTTTTAAATTATCTATCAAAAGCAAAAAATGCTTCTATTGCACTACTGCTTTCCCTATACTCATGTTGCTCGTCTAATATCACCACATCCACTCCACACAGATTCATGAAATTAACATACAAGCTTCCACGCCCTGAACTGTTTCTGAATGGATAAAATCCCCACCTCTTTATTTAGGTATACATATAACACAAAAAGAAGTAACAACAATTTCTGTATAACAAGTCACTCCTTACAAGAAAGATACTCCATGTGTCTCAAACCAATTTTAACCATTTAACAATATGTTACATAAGATTAAATTCTGAGGATAGCATTTTCTTTTTTATCTGTGTAGAAACTTATATAGGAGTTAATTTCCCCTTTTAAGATGGCATATACAGAGAAAAATTTCACTATTTTACACAAAAATAAGCAATCTCTTTTGATGAAACAAATTGAAATTTTTTTCTCATCATGCAGTAACAAATAACAAGAATTTTCTCAGCTGAGTTACAAAATTTCAGAGGGTGAACAAAATCCTTCAATTAAAAAATTCCCACCCACCAAGTGAAAATATTAACATAAAAATCTGTTACACATAAGTGCAAATAAAAATCAATTTCCACATTTGAGAAATAATTTTTTTCTTATTTTTTTTTTTTTTTTAGGAATTGTAAAATCACCCTCAGTTGAGCATTTCAACATACCAATATAAGTTCGATGAAACAAATGTTTCATCAGCTTGGTTGTTAAATTTTCAGATGTGCGTGAAACGTGGAAGGGGAGCAGGTTGGGGCCTATAAATGATTTTTTTTAAAAAAAACTATAGTAAAACAGACAAAATAGGTGTCACACATCAGGTCAAGAAATATAAATCAAAATTTGTGGGAAACTAACAGACAACAAATCAATTTATTACACTTACATCTGAAATTGGAATCAACCAACTTTGCAGGAATGCACTTCACACATTAAATATCAGATTGCTACATATCACACAGGATCTTGCCAGCAATTCCGAGGTCCACTGCCTAGTTATGATTCTTGGGCAACACACTCTATAAACTGGGACAGTAGGTAGAGAGGATCCAGCATCTTAAAATGGGGGTTTCTGGCTAAGGGAAGGGAAACAAATATTAGCAGACTTTCAAATGTCTAGTCTTAGCCTCTTCAAACCCATAGGGACATGAAGTTAATCATCTGCATGTGGTACCCCTGCATAATATAAATGATCAACATGCTGACAACAAGACTAAAGAATCTTAGACAAAAAAGCTCCCATCGATCAGGGCTCCAACTAAGCCTTGATATCATTTAATTAGAATGCTGGGGGGCTCAGATAAATTAAAAAATTTCCAATTCAGGCAGAATACAATGTAAATGCAGATATTCATTTTATAGTTGAAGCACATGCTGTTATTGAAAACTCTTAATTTTAACAGACAAATGAAAATACCACCTATCCTCTGAAGAGATCCTGACAGATAGCATCAGAAATTTTTGCTGAAGTAAATAATAACATAACAGCAAAATTTTAAAATCTTGCATGAAATTGAGGAAGACAAAATATAATCTTCGGAGGTCTGCTGCTAGATAATGTTTTGGAAAGACAAGCTTTTGATGGCATTCTCTGCCATCACCTATAGGTCCAAAGCATGTGCTGAGAAAACCAGAACCGCAATTTTAGCAAAACAGTGGTAAAACCTTCATTACTTCTGGAGTGAGATGATAAAATAGAAGTAATGATGATTGACACTTGGAAGAAAATAACATTTTATCATCTTTAGCATCTATAACCCATCTAATAAAGAACTTTTCATCTCACAGTATCCTTGGTAGAAATTTCAATAGCACATCCAAAAAATAAGGGCTCACACTTCCTGGAAAATGCCTAGAGAAGACGATAGACAACAAGTCACTAGATACCTTTCTGGCCTAAGCTGATAATCTATCATGACCTGATCTAGCTACTATACATCCACATATTTCTAACAAAACCAAAGCCAAACTTCTTGTTAGTTACTGTGTTCTTCCTAAAATCCACACAACACCAGTGCTCCAAAACTGGGTTTTAAGAAAGTAAACTTACAGAGACAAATCTCCTACTCTCTTTTATGAACTGACCCAAGGCATCCATCAAAGCAGTAAATCTGATGCTGCTTGGCTGCACCCAAAAATGCATGCCCCCAAAACAAATGAATAAATTCTTTGCTCTGGATCACTTACCAGAGCTGTTGTAATGCTGACAGTGCTAGGGAAACTGGTGATCTTATTTCTCTTAGAAAATACCATAAAAACCTACACTTAAGAAAATATTTGCTCTGCTTTCAATACAGTTTTATAAAAGAATGGCACAAAGGCCCAATGAATCATTTTCCGAATAAACAATGACAGCATCCAGAAGGCACAACAACCAATACGATGTTGCAATCAGTTTCACCAATCCAGAATACAGCAACATCACTCCGTGTAAACACTATGCTAACATCTTAAAGCTGTATTAAAGAAAGTAAATCAATGGCCGCGACTCTAATAAAACAAGTTCTGTCCTTATGTTTTCACAGCAAAATCCAGAGCTTTGAACATCCCCTTTCACACTTACAGAACTGAAATTTCCCCGTCACAAATGATAGAAATGTAGCTGTGTGATGGACCTGTATTGTCTTCATGTTATGTATTAACTGTGTTGTGTTCTGGATGGCTATGTTATTGTGATGTCTGAGAAATTCATGTGTGAATCAACTTAGTTTATATGATTGTGCATTCCTAAAGTTTATTACTGGTTATGGGTATGTTTATTTAGTGTATTTTTAGTTGACTTCTAAGACTGGGAACCTTGGGACTCTTCTGGCAAAAGATGTGTTTCTGTCAATCTGTGAGCACATGTGTGATGTTTTTGAAGCACTTTTTCATGTTGTCATAATAGCACAATAAGAAAACTCACAGAACATTATAGAAGTTATAACAAATGAAATAAGACAAATCATTTCAAAATACACACCAACAACATAAACAACCCCCAAAAAAATTAAAATTTAAGAGTAGTGATTTAACAGTTACAAGAGCAGATAAGGGTAATAATGTAGTACTAATACAAAAATCAGAATATATTTAAAAGATGGTACTGTTTATCAAAAAACCAAATAACACTCCAAACAGATTCCAGAACAACTTGAAAAAATGCTTCAAAAACATTACATACGTCCTCACAGATTTGCAAAAACAAATCTTTCCCCAGAAAAATCCCAAGGCTCTCAATCTCAGAAGTCAACCAAAACTAGACAAAACGACCAAAAAAAACTTTAGGAAAGCACCATCTTACAAACTAAGTAGATTCACACATGAAATTCTCAGTGAAAATTAGTTATCACAATAACAGATCCATCCATAACACAACACAGTTAACACACAACATAAATACAAAACAGATCCGTTGTGAAGCCTAACTCCTATCATTTAATGTAGTATATATGTTCTCTGTCATGCCAGTAAGTGAAACTATCAATACCATACAGAACAATCTCTCTACACACAACAGTTCCCAACACACACAGTAAGGAAATTACGTCACAAAACTATTTCCCCTTCAATAACAGGTACTACATCCAAAACAAAGGACTACCTACGGGTTCCCCTATCTCAGACATCACGGCTAACAACTTCATGGATCACATAGAACACCACACATTTACACACAAAAACTACAATATAATCTACTGGTACAGATACTTAGATGACAATGTCTGTTTGATTGAAGAACCAGAACATAAAATCACCCCATTCCATAGTGAAATTAATAACACTAACAATAATATAAAAATTTATTTTAAAAAATAGAAATAAATAAGTAACTGAACTTCCTTGATATAATAATAACTAGGAATGAGCTATCCCATTCATTCAACATATATAGACATTAGAAAACCTATCCACACAGGCAACACACAAAACATCCAACCACCCTCAAAACCACAGACAGTTCTCACTCACATGTTAAACGGATTAAATACTATATCATTAACCAAGAATGATTATTAAACACAATACAACATCAACCACAAATAGCAAATAACAATGGGTACACGCAGCAACTTATTGAAGAACTCACACTAAAATCCAATACAAAAAAAAATAGTTCCCACACAATACAATGGACACCAGCGTCCTGAACCAAATTAAAAACAATGGTACACAATGAGCTACATCAACGAATGCATTCAAGGAATAAGCAATATTCAGAAACAAAGAACAAAAAAATTGTATTTCACATCAAAAACAATACATCAACAATTAAATCGATCAGTACCAGCAACCAGGAATATATGAACCGACTTGCCAACAATGTAAAGCTAAATACATAGGACAGACAACCAGGAACTTTCTTGCAAAAAACAAAGTACACATCAGAGCCATTACACATACACATCACTCAACATTTTGTGTTATCAAAATTCTAGTAAGCACCATTCTTCAGGTAACAAAAATTTTGCCATATACATCCAAGCACTATTTTTTAAGAGTACATTTCAACTACAAATGAAATAGATACTTCACCTGAAATCTTTTACAACATTATTTGACTCTATTTCTTGGAAACTTGTCACGTTTGCTAATTCCTCAAGGAGAACTCGATTATGTTCTCTAGTGAATAGTGACTGATATCTCTTGAAAAATTTGCTTGCTGACTGCCGATGACCACCCCACAGCATCTCAAGGTAGATGTGGCAAAACATGGGACACAGCAAGCTTGCCAGTTCACACTGAAATGTCTCCTGTTTTAGCTCCGCAACCCAGTTCTTAAATCTGTCAAAAATATTTAATGAAAATTACTATTTGAAAAGAGTCAACTGCATAAACACAGACATTTTTAGGTTGATGCAAAACCTAATTACCTGAAGATAATAAAAACAATTAAAAGTAAATTATACCAAAAATTGTTTTGTACAAATATTTTTTCATTTTCTCCAGTGCCCTAAAAGCAATTATGTTAAATGATTGTTTTCCTACCACTTACCAGCATAAAACGTTGTTTTAAAGAGTATCATTTATTATATTTTTTTGTCAATAAAAGACTATTCATTCTCTGCAGATCACAAAGTTGAGTAAACAAAACAAAACCATTAATGAATAACTAAAGCTTAATTAAAAAAAGTTCAGGTTGATAAATTTTAAATATGAAATTTCAATAACCAAAATTATTCAAATAATTATTAAAATAATAACCAAATCAAAATTAGGCTTAAAAGAAAGATAATTTAATATAAAGCCATAATATAACAACAGTATACGAATAATTATAATTTACATGGAAAAATGGGTTATTACACATCGAGACATACATTTGACAACACTCATTTTAACATGAACCTAAAATACAGATATTTCAGAGGGACTATAATTAACAAAAAGAGAGAAAATTTCAATCAGAACAGTGAAGACATCATTTAAATGTATGCTTTAGTATGAAAGATACAGAATTTTGAAGTATTAATGTTACAAATGTAGTGGTAAAATCTACTGCGATATTCTAAGATATAGCGTCTGAAAGAAAATAAATACATATATAAATCATACATCAAATGAAACAGAAAATTAAAAGGTACTGTTTGTAACAGACAACTTTACAAGGGATTAAATATTTTAAAAATTATAGGCAAATGAAAGAAGTTTACAACCATCCAGCTAAATTAATTAATAATACCTAAACAAGTGAATATTTGATAACAGGTGTCATAAACAGACGTTTTGGGAATAATTCAATCTACATAATGTCAAAATTTTGGAGTATCTATTAAAATTTTGGAACCGTGGGAAAAGAAAGAACAGATCAAAGTTATGAGAAAAGGTGTGACACAAACAAAAAAGGCCAAGAGATAGAGGGTGGTTTTTGGACGAAATACTGCTGTAGTGAATCGCAAGATTTATCATTTTCAACCAGTAATTCCATTGTAATACGGCCTGGACCATTATTTTCAAGCAGAGTTGTAATACAGCCTGGACCAGCAAGACATCATTAAATGTACTTTGGAAAGTAATTCTAGTGCTATCTTGTATATTACCACGGCAGTATTATGACACCAATTCCTTGCGGAGTCACGATCTCCAGCAGTCACAAAATTTCATAGAAATATCAAGTCAATGCCCCTAAAATTCCATGACTACTAAAGCAATTAATGCATTTTGAAACTTCAAAAAACATTGTTGAACTCCAGTCATTATTGTATTATTAAAACATCTGTTTGGTTGCTTGGTGGTTGTTGAGAATAGTAACCGTATGTGTCACATGTATCTATCACAAAAATTACAGTACACATGAGAAAAACAGAAATTTCACAAAAGAACACACTAGACATACACACCTGCAAAATTAAAATTGCAAGAAAGACAAATCAAGCCTTAAAACTGTAGATATATGAGGAAACAAAAGATCATGATTTAGCAAGTAATTTTTAAAAAATGAGATCAGAGTATGGCACCATTATTTTCCTTTATGACAAAGGATAGAGTACAAAAACAGATTATGTTTACCATAGCTCCTTTTTCTGCAAATATATATCTTAATTACAAATTTATCTTTAATGATGTTTAAAAAGTTTATCTGCCTTCTGCATTTATTTGTGCAAATTCTCTTTCAATTTTTTATGCCATCCCCTTCCTCCTCCTATCTCTGTATTTCCCAATTTAAAACCCCCAATAGTATGCAGTTTACTGGAACCATGCATCAAATTATATCAGTCATTATATTCTCTGATAAAGAGTTTAAAGCTGGAAATTTCATGGTACCTTTTTTTCCTTCTTCACAATCCTGCTGTCAAATGTGGAAAGCAAGTGTTACATTCCCTATTCTCATTTCATGTATGGATGCAATACATACTAGCTGTTCTGTACCTCTTAATATAATTATCAAAATCCTCAACTTCCAACATTTATTCAATCTCCTCAAATCTTTTTTCATTCACCACACTACACTAGCACAACAGTGTTCAACAAGTCTTCTTAGAACAGATGTATTAATATTTAATCATGATTTTGAGACAGGACATTTTTAAAGCACATGTTGCATGCAGCTACAATGCTTCGCATATGGTTTAAACTGCCATATTTTTCCTATACTCATCATTTCCAGATTATTGTGTAGCAAAATATTTACTAGGATTAACGTTATATACATTTAACACACACACGCAAAACAGTTCCAAAGACAATGATAGATGATAAAAGAAATAACTGTGCTGTAATAATGAGACAAATTTGTTATTCAGGAATGTAGGAGCAACAAGGATGGATAATTAAAACAAACTACCTCACAAAATGTTGTTCAGCAGGAGTCATATCATTATTAATCAAGCTGAAGGTAAATGAGTTGGATCGGCCAACGACCCTATCAACTGCACAATTCACAGCCATCTCTTCTGGAGAACATGGTTGAGTAGCAGGGATAAGGTATTCATCTGGACCCTGAAAGAAATTAGGTGAATTCTTAAAAACCCTTACTTTGTTAAACAGCAGTATTCACCAACTAGCAAAATTATCATGAATTCAAAATTTTAACTCAAATCACCCAGTGTCTGTTATTTACTATGCCTTTTTAAGTGAGCCAACACAGCCCCTCTGTTTTCAGAAACCTCGTACGAGTACAATTTTTAATTTTAGTCTAATATATCAATCTTTTACTCCAAATGCAGCAACAATAGAGCCAGAAGAAATGATGAGAGGGAATATTAATTAGGAAATAAAAGATAAATAAGATCCATAACTTACTGAAATTGACTGAAGGATGGTTGCAGTGACAAAAAACACTACACAAACACACATCATTTTTGGCTTTTCCCTTAAACTGAAACATGAAAGTAATGAAGCAAATGACTAAGTTTTAATGAATGTACACATTCTACCCAAACAAATACTGTGTGTTTGTGTAATGATTTACAATACTACAGCACTCTTCTCAAATTTGTTTTTTAATGGTTCTACTTTGCTTTTCATTCCCATATTTACATTCTAATTGCTGTGATAATTTTTAACATGATCTTACTCAGCAATTCTCCTAATATTTCACAGTTCTAAAATTCAATTGGAAAGAAAATTAGCCTGCATATCAATTGCAGAGCATAGTTTCCTTTAAAGTTTGGTTCTCACGTTTGTCAAAGAAAATAATTTATCTCAGAAAGAGAAACCATTAATTAAGATGGTACAAAACAGGGGAAAAAATCATTAACATGGAACAATAATAAATTTTTTGGCAAAAATCCTTCTTCAGCAGCAGAACACAGATTGAACAGGGTGGGAATTAAAAAGCAACTGGTCTCTCCAAACCCTAACAAAACCCAAAATTATTTGTTTTTATTTTGTCTCAGTAACTTTTAATTTGCACAGTAACTGTTTACAGCTAACTAAAACATACTGAACATTCTTAAACAGTTTCACTGTAGTGACAGCAGTACATGATTGCTCAGCCAAGCTTCCTGAAACCATTTCAGTATCTTCCCATCAAGTCTAAATTTTTATATTTGGTGTGACACTGCAACAGCTTGATATCTTGTCTCAACTACATTTCGATAGCAGAATTATTTTTTTATACTATGATCTTTTGAATGGTACTTATTTCCATAGATTTACTTGTATTTGCTTCTTCTGTTAAACAGTTCTCAACCTTTGGCATCCTCTCTCCTCCCCACCCCATTTTTTTTTTTAATGTGATAATTGCTTTATTTCCAACTTTTCATTTTGGTTCATTTCATTTTGTAGCCACTGCAATTTATTTGAGGTTGTACTTGCTGTTGATGATAAGAGTGACTTAATGGTATTGGCCAATTACAGGCAAATAAGTGCAGATCAACAGCTGACCCAATGGCTCTCCAGTCGTACTTCCTGTAGGCAGCCCACACTATCCTCCCTGCACGGATGCTGGTAGTCAGCTAGTGTTGGACATCCAGGATCCTGGTGTATAGCTTGCCAATATGGCTCCCCTAAGGGGACCAACGGCAGGCTAGTATTGCTTCTCCACTGGCTTGCCATAGTCCAATTCTTACAATTCTTAAAGGCTGAGGTGGAGGCTTGCAGTAGAATGGAACACGTTTGCCACCACAATTACAACTTTTTTTTTCTTTTTTTCCCCAGTTGGATATTCATCTACATCTATATAAATACTCTGCAATTCATGGGAACACACGATGGTGTAGAATGGCGTAAAATGCTGATGTTCTACTTGATGACAGTTTTAAAGGTTGCCAGATTTAAGCATCTTTTTGGAAGGAGTGCTGATGTTCTCTGTGATTTTACATCATCTTCCAGGCCGAGATACAAACTCAGCAACACACAATGCCACCTGAATATAGTAACATGATAAAGACCATCATCTGTTGGCACAGGACACATTTTTTTGCAAACATTGATCAACATTCATTGTGAGCACTTCACACTGTAGAAGCTCAGAAGGAACTAACATCGAGGGCTCACCCTGTTACTTACTATTAAGGTTACAGCATGCCACAAAATTAGTGAACTTCTCGTGAGGTGTGATTACTGTGGCATCACACTGTAAAACTACCACAGTGAATTTGATATAAATCCACTAAAAGAAAATAAAAAAATGCCCCCATTTTACTAATGTCTCACAAATGGCTGTGGATCCCAACCCTTACTTGGTTGATAGAAACACAAATCCCATTCTTCTATTACACTGAAGAGCCAAAAAAACTGGTATAGGCATGCATATGCAAACACAGAGATAATGTAAACACTCAGAGTATGGTGCTGCAGTCGGCAACGCCTATATAAGACAACAGGTGTCCAGCACAGGTGTTAGATCAGTTACTGCTGCTACAATGGCAGGTTATCACAATTTAAGTGAGTTTGAATGTGGTGTTATAGTCGGCGCAAGAGAGATGGGACACAGCATCTCTGAGGTAGTGATGAGGTGGGGATTTTCCCGTACGACCATTTCACGAGTGCACCGTGAATATCGGGAATCCGGTAAAACATCAAATCTCTGACATCGCTGCAGCTGGAAAAAGATCCTGCAAGAACGGGACCAATGGCGACTGAAGAGAATCATTAAGCCTGACAGAAGTGCAACCCTTCTGCAAATTGCTGCAGATTTCAATGCTGGGCCATCAACAAGTGTCAGCATGCAAACCATTCAACGAAACATCAACGATATGGGCTTTCAGAGCTGAAGGCCCACTTGTGTACCCTTGCTGAATGCATGTCAAAGCTTTACGCCTCGCCTGGGCCAGTCAACACCAACATTGGACTTTTGATGATTGGAAACAAGTTGCCTGGTCTGACAAGTCTAGATTCCAATTGTATTGAACGGATGGACTTGTACGGGTATGGAGACAACCTCATGAATTCATGGACCTGCATGTCAGCAGGGGACTGTTCAAGCTGGTGGAGGCTCTTTAATGGTGCGGGGCATGTGCGTTGGAGTGACATGGGATCACTGATACATCTAGATACGACTCTGTCAGGTGACACATATGTACGCATCCTGGCTGATAACCTGCATCCATTCATGTCCATTGTGCATTCTGACAGACTTAGACAATTCTAGTAAGACATTGCTACACCCCACATGTCCAAAATTGCTACAGAGTGGCTCCAGGAACACTCTTCTGAGTTTAAACACCTCCACTGGCCACCAAACTCCCCAGACATGAACATTATTGAGCATATCTGGGATGCCTTGCAACGTGCCATTTAGAAGAGATCTCCACCCCCTCATACTCTTATGGATCAATGGACAGCCCTGCAGGATGCATAGTGTCAATTCCCTCCAGCACTACTTCGGACATTAGTCAAGTCCATGCCACGACATGTTGCGGCACTTATGCATGCTCGCGGGGGCCCTACACACTATTAGGTAGATGTACCAGTTTCTTTGGCTCTTCAGTGTAGTAATCTGCTTCCCATTTATCATCTACATTTATTCCTGAACAATAAACATCTAGACTTAAAATGTGTTGTACCAACTAAACCTTTGAGCTCTAAGAACCGAGTAAATTAAAATTCTTGGTCCTATATGGGTGAAAGCCATTCCTTCTGTAATCCCACATACCAGGGTTGTTCAAAGCCAACCCCAATATTTGACTAGCTGCACATCTGAATCAGCTTCCCACCTCCATGTTTACTGTTTACCAATCATGTTAAAGCTAGGCCTATATCATGGATCCGGTTTGCATGCAGCAGGCAAAATTACTTTCAACACTGTTGCTAGTTACCTCATCCTCCTCCACAGAACATCTACACATCTTCAACCACCTGCAGTGGTATGGCTAATTAAAAAAAAGAAAAAGCTCCCCAAGTACAAATTCTAGTGCAACCGGGAATTTTTATGAGCACTGCTTGTTCATATTAGTACACCAGGCAGTCTATGGTTCATATTCCATATGAAACTGTAGAATCAGCGGTGACAAGAGGTGGAATGCATAGCCAATTGAAATATTGTCATCCAGTAGTCGAACAGACCTTAAGGATTCCCCAACCGAGAATACCAAAAACATTTATTTAATATCTAATCAAATGTCACACTAAATTTAAATATACTTACGACACTGGACCATCACCCCTGCAATAGCTAATTATTTGTACCTAAAGCTTTCTCTTCCAACACAATGTTTGAGACCTGTTTGTGGACTATCTGTTGACATTCACACAGCACCCTTTTTCTCGTCGTAAAACTCCAGGTCACAGCACCCCTCTGTTAATGTTGCACTATATAGTCCAGTTCCCCAGCTCGAGAAAATTAATAGAAGTATAATATAACGGGTCTACTGGAGATCGCGATTCCGTTACAACAACATATAGTGATATCGTTGGAATACTGCTGTAGTCAGTCGCAAGACGTATTATTCTCAAGCAGTAATTCCATTGTAATACAGCCTGGGCCATTATTTTCAATCACAAATTAGGTTGTAATACAGCCTGGACCAACATTAAACCGTTAAATGTACTTAGGGAAGAATTTATAGTGGAGTCTTGCTTTTGGCCACTGAAGTATTCTGATGACAACTCCTGACGGAATCGCCATCTCCAGTAATCCCAATTTAACTACCCCCTCTTTCCCTCAATCGCCTTCTTGTCAGTATTAATTTCTATACTATAAAGTCGTTACAATGCTCTAAACATTAAGGGAAAATGAACATAGTAATGTAAATTGGAACTATAGTAATTGGTATACAGTAGAAAGTGAATTCTACCGCTGTTCATACACATTTTTTATCTTCACGTAGACAAAAAAATCTCACAAAATAACTTTTAAAGAATTGAACAGTACTTAGTGCGAAAATAAATATTTTGAAGATAAGTACTTAAAGATACATTAATTACACACCGTATAGTGACGACGTTTCAAATAAGCATTTAGCGTTCCTTTAATGGCATCACTTCTTGAACGTTTCATTTTACGTTTTGATTCTTGCCCACTGGAAAACCAAATTCACAACATTGTAACCTAACAATCCATCTAGAGCTCAGCAACAAACAACACAGTGTTTCCCTCCAGCATATTACAAAATACAAATTGTTTCGCCTCGGTCGATCGTTTTTGTCGAGTAGTCCCACAGTCGATATTTCATTAGTCTTTGGAAAATTATTGTAAAAAAAAATAAAATAAATAACAATCCATAGAAGATGAGAACCGAAATGGAAAGAGAAAAAAGTAATAATTTTATGCACCCTACACTAGTGACATCGATTTTAATGAATTTTACAAATATAATTATTTCATAAACTAATCTGATTTTTTCAAAAATCGATATTATGCAGACATCTATGAACTTTAAATACATACATCATCTCTGCTGTGAACAGCTGATATTTGTAAATATTGTGCGCACACGTTGTCATGAAGAGTGTATAATGTTTTGCATAATTAATACGTTGCGTTAATTTTCCTTCGATGTCCCTTATCCAGAAGATATCTTTATTTAATGTCAGAAATGTTCGCAAAAAGAAAATCAACGTATGATAGTCATGCTGTAGAACTTGTCCAACAGGAGATTGTCACGCAGAATTTGCAAATAAAGGCTTTAATTCAAGTAAGTTTTCAGGTTCACAATCATCTTATGTTAGCTTTGTAGAATGAATAAAGGACACAAAATTGTTGCCATTACTGCAATTATGTTTTTGTGCATTTTCTCGAATAGCACAGAATATATCTAAAATAGAAGTTCTTGTCCTAAAAATTAAAATGATGTTTCTCCTGAAAGTGAAGTAAAGAATTATAAAATATCAAAGGTTATTTAAGCATCTACCTGTCAGTATATTACATAAAGAAAGAGCATCTTTTCTATCTTTTTAACTTAAAACTATATTTCACCTCTTTTGTTTTTAGGTATTTCTTCTGCTGTATAATTAAGTTACCACAAGCTATCTATCATAAGATGATAGGTAATATTTGCAAACAGTGTGCCATTTGGGACAATCAGGTACATTTCTCCAACAATCCAGATTTAGATTTTTCCATGGTATCCCCAAATCGCTCCAAACTACTGCCAGGCTGAAATTTTCATAAACACCATTACTGATTTTCTTCCAGACTGTCTCCAACTCTGTTGACCTCAACATTGACTGGTAATAAATTCCTGATAAAAAATATTGTTTTACTAATGATAAACTGGTAATTGAAATAGATAGCAAAACAAAAGTGTTTCATGGTAGAAGTGTAGACCAACAAGATGAAAAACTAGAAAAGGGGTGAGGATTGAGTACTGAGAGGACATACTATACAAAACAGACACACAAGTATATAAACAAAGTCTCTTCCATCCCATCTCAGTCACTGCTCTGATATGGACCTGTAACAATCTCTCCTGCCGTAGGAGGACTTTGTGCTAAAATTTTATGTATTTGTGTGTATGTTTTTTTTTTTTTTCCTGTGTTGCTGTACTCTTCACTGTGGTAAATGTTGTCCCGGGGATTCTATCATTACCGTGGCGCCACAATATGATGATTGATTCTTATAGAACTCGACAAAACAAATCGAAAATAAAGAATAAAATTTTTTGATATCTCGATTGGTTCTCGAGATATCGTATCTCAAAATTGACGTAGTTAGGTTGAAATACGGCCTGGACCAGAAGAAAAATTTCGCTATAGCCAAATTTGATGATGAATTCTTACGTAACTCGACGAGACAAATGGAAAATAAACAATAAAGTTTTTTGATATCTCGCTTAGTTCTCGAGATATTGTATCTCAAAAGTGATGAGGTTAGGGTGAGATCCGGCCTGGACCAAAAAATTTTTTCACCAAAACCATCATATCTACATGGTGGAAATGCACTATAGGTGTTTTATTTTCTTCCTAGTGATTGTTGTTAGGTTGAAATACGGCCTGGACCAGAAGAAAAACCATCAAAAGCAGAAGGAACTATACCTATGGCTGATTTTTAACATGCTATATCTCGAAAACCAAGCGAGATATCAAAAATTTTTATTCTTTATTTTCGATTTATTTCGTCGAGTTCTGCAAGAATTCATCATCAGATTTTGGCGCCACGGTAATGATAGAACTGCCGTTGTCCCTTCTCTCTGTCCTTAATATACTACATAGTACCCTTTCTTTCCTTCCTATCTGACATAAGTTTAGGTTGGTATTGGCTATTGGGTCCTGAACAATAAGATTCCTATGGTAATGAGTTTGAATAATATGGGTTTCATTTTTATAGTCTTGTTTATCTTTCTCTCAGAAACTTAGCATGGTGGAACGATTTGGGATTTTGAAGTGCTGCTAGATATTTACATGAAAATTACTATAGAACATTATAAGTGACTGACATCATAAAGGAGCTAGACTGGGACTCATTGAAAGACAGGTGGGATAAGAGACTTTCTTTGAAACTATAAGGAGTACATTGGTAATTAAACCTGTTTTGATATTCGAAAAAAATTATGAGCAGTTCTTGGTAGGGAAAAAATTACCATGACCATAAAGTTAAGGTGACCAACCATCCTCCTTTAGGAAGGACAGTCCTACTTTTGGAGACTCGGTCCTTCCTCAAAAAGTTTCCTCCTACCTGTCCTCCTTTTCGCTATTTTAAAACTAATATGTTAATCTCTGTATTCAGAGATGCCGCGCCAATCTGTTACGCGTCATACGACAGTACAGTTCGCAAAGACACTATTAGGAAGTGCATAAACATGGCATAGAACTTCACATCTCACATTATTTCTTTCTCAGTGAATATTATACTCAGAGAAGTACAATTCACATTTTATTAATTCAGTTTTATACAACCGATTTCAACACAAGTGTAAAATAATTTAAATATAGATTTAGTTAGGTTTTATTGCTTTTGTTATTAATGTTTCAGTTTTAATTATTAATTTTATTTATTCATAATGTGCTTGAATCATTCATGATGCTATATATTTTATTTTTAATTTCATACTGAGCGTGGTGGTGTAACGGCTAGCATTCTGGCCTCACATTCGGGAGGACAGCGGTTCGAATACCCATCCGGGCATCCAGATTTGGGTTTTCCATGGTTTCCCAAATCACTCCAGGCAAATGCCAGGATGCTTCCTTCAAAAGGCCATGGCCAAATTCCTTCCCATTCCTTGCCCCCCCATCCTTTACTCTAAAGACCTCGCTGTTAGAAAGACGTTAAGCAGATTAAAAAAAAAATAAATCATTTAAGGGTGGAAAAAATCATATAAGAGGAAATATATTATTAGAAAATGGTATATTGACAGAAAACATTAATTCAATTGAAAAATACCCATTTAATTAAGAGGGATGTAAGCATAATTAGTGTACTTTTGTTTGAATTAATAAAATGTTTCATTTATTTACATTGTACTCGTTTCTTAAATTTTTTCATCATCCTTTTCATTGTTAAAAAAAAAAAAATGGTTACCTTAATGAAGTAGCACTTGATTTCAGATGTAAATGAGTGGATAAGGGCATCAAGAACAATAATAAATCATCAAGGGATATGCTGAAAAGTTACCTCAGACATTGAAAGAATTAAAAGTGAAAATTCAAGTAATGTGAAAATACGTCTGTTGTTATAGTTTCGTTAGGGTATGTTTATTGCCACTGCAAAGAACAGAATTTATGAATCTCATCTTCCCTGGTTGATAAATTATTTTCAATAGTCAAACTATGTACTATTAAATCAGTGAACAGTTATCACACTCGCTGATTTAAATTTTCATTACTGTTATAATTATAACTTTCTTCTTGAATGTTTCAGAGTATACATTCATGCATTGGTCCAAGAGAGGTTTTGGATGAGCTAAATAGTGAGGGCAGAACTAAAATTAGTTCCCTCAGAAAACAAATTGAGAAGTTGGGTACATTAGCAAAAGAATGTGATAGTGAAGCAACCAAGAAAGAATTACTAAAAGAAGTTGCTAACCATAAAGATGAACTAACTAGGTAAGCTGTTTGACTTAATAATGTTAGCTAATGCACTTCCTGTCTCATGTGTATGTATCATTTTGGAACGATACTACTACTACTACTACTACTACTACTACAACAACAACACTGTTTACAGAGAGGTGATAAGTAAAATCCATACATGGTTTTAATAATCTACCCATATACAAGCCCTACAATCCCTCCTTCATGTGGTAGAAACAGGGATTGCCTGTGGGATGAGATACAGAGGGGACAATGAGCGTTCTGAGACCACTGTCATAACTGTGAAGAGCTTTCAGGACCTTGGAAAAGGTGGCTAATGCAGCTCTGGAAAAGCTACAATAAGCATAGGAAGCTAGTGACTGACAGAAGCTTTATTTTCAAAGCGCAAAAAATTTTCAGAATTTTGAAACAGTAAATTGACTACAAATTAGAACTCTTTAACATACAAACATGGAATGATAAAATGGAGGAATTTGTGGATATGATGAGAAGATCTGGTAAAAGGGAGAGACAAAGTGAAAAGAAATAGGCAGAAGATAATTGAGGGGAGTTTTTCAACCATATATAATTGGGAATGAGGAAAAGAAGGGGAATGGACTGAGGGAATTTGAGAAACAAAGTAAAGGATGAAGTTAAAAAAAAGGTGATGAGGTGTTGAAGATTAAGATAACAGTTAAACAAAGAAATGTGGAGTTATTGCAAGTGCACGCCCCATAAATAGGCCGATCACAGGTCAATAACGAGTTTGACGAGAAATTTCAGAGGCAGTTTAATGATCAAAATGTTATAATTATTGGAGATCTGAATCCTCGAGTGAACATGGAAAAATGAGAATTTTAGAAGGTACTGGGAAACTGGCTGGTGTAGCAATAATGAGAAAGGAAAAAAGCTGCTGGACCTCTGGGGGGGGGGGGGGGGGATATGGGTTGATGAAAGGAAGTTCGTGATTAATATATATATTTTTTAAAGCACAGTAAAATTGATGAAACTCTGTAATGATCTGCATGATATTTATTGTTGAACTGGAAGGAGTATTGCTGATGTAAAGTTGATTCCATAAAAGGCCTCATATAGATCGCTGATAAATGGTGATGAAACTAGGTACTGTAAAATAAAGGAGAGATAAAAAAGGACAGTAAATTTAAAAAGGAAGAAAACAAATAGAATTCTAAGAACCAAGATGATGATAAGGGTATAAAGGGGATATTGCAATAGGAATTGAAATGATTTGGAAGGGTGCTGTGTAAGGGGACCTGTAATATTTTGTAGTTGTGTGGTGAATTTTGCTCACTGCTAGACAGCCATAGCATATCAGTGAGAGAGTAACGCTAATCTGATGCATGATGAGGCATCAGCACTTCCCACCAAGTGCACCTGCGCTTGCCTCTCACAGCTGTTACTAGTGGGTTCGTGTACAATACAGATGTAGACATAATTCCTGATTTTCTATCAACTGCACCACTTTGTTACCCCGTTTCGGTAATAATCATCTAAATTCAAGATGCAGGAATAACAGTTAACAGCATTGCGAGGAGCAGTAATTATGTTCTGTGTTGTATGTTTGTTAGTTTGAAATCTACTGCAATAAATTGGAACTTTACTAGTAGCTACTGTTTTCATTATGAAAAACCTTCTAATCCATATCAGACCAACAACACTCAGGTCCAGAAGAACTCATAACAGTCTAATTTTGATATATAACATCTTTAAAAGACATTGCTCACCAACCACAGCCAACAGTGCTTGGTAATTCTGTTTAAAGATTATCTGGTGTCAGTGACAGAAGATCATCATGGTGATAAAGAAGAAACCGAATGAAGAAGTCAGTATCAGGCAGGTTAGTCATACCACACACAATAAACAATCAATCAGTAACTACTTGGCCACCCAACGAACTCTGGTATCATTTGTGAAGTCAAACCCTCCATCACACACACCACAGAGTTCCATTACAGCTGGGTTTGGCTACAGAAATTAGCCAGACGTCAAAAGAAAATTAACTACAAGGTGTACAACTTTGCTTCCGCCGTTTTTTCCTCAAAAATATGACCCTTTATTGAACAAAATGCTTACACAGATATTATTCAAAGTAATGTCCATCGCTGGCCACAACTTTTTCCCATCTTTCTGGCAGTGTGCGAATGCCGCGTCGAAAAAATTGTTCATCTTTGGAGGCGATCCACGAAACAATCCACTCTTTGACATCTTCATAAGATCGGAAGTGTTGCTCATCCAGGTCCTGGGCCATTTATCGGAACAAGTGATAATCAGAGGGAGCAATGTCTGGAGAATACGGCGGGTGGGGTAGGACGTCCCATTTCAACGTTTCCAGGTACGTTTTGACCACTCTTGCAACGTGGGGCCTAGCATTGTCGTGCAGCAAAATCACCTTATCGTGCCTCTCGCTGTATTGCGGGCGTTTGTCTTTTAATGCTCGGCTCAAACGCATTAATTGCGTTCGATATCGATCACCTGTGATTGTTTCACTTGGTTTTAACAGCTCATGGTACACGACGCCGAGCTGGTCCCACCAAATGCAGAGCATGATCTTGGACCCATGAATGTTCGGTTTGGCCGTCGACGTGGAAGCATGCCCAGGATACCCCCATGATTTTTGCGTTTAGGGTTATCGTAATGAACCCATTTTTCATCCCCGGTCACAACGAGATGCAGAAAACCCTTCCGTTTTTGCCTCTGAAGCAACTGTTCACAAACACACAAACGCCTTTCAATGTCTCTCGGTTTCAACTCATATGGGACCCAAGTTCCTTCTTTCTGAGTCATACCCATGGCTTTGAGATGTTTTGTAATGGCTTGCTGTGTCACCCCCAATGATCGTGCCAGTTCTTCTTGAGTTTGACGTGAGTCTTCACTCAGCAATGCCTCCAATTCTGCATCCTCGAAAACTCTCTCTCTTCCGCCACTATGCCGGTCTTCCACGTTAAAGTCACCATTCCTGAAGCGTTGAAACCACTCGCGACACGTTCTCTCACTAATACAGTCCTCACCGTAAGTACTGGAGAGCATTCGATGAGACTCAGCCGCAGTTTTCTTCATATTGAAACAAAAAAGCAGAGCCTCCCGCAAATGACGAGAATTCGGCTCGTACACTGACATTTTCAATCGAGAACAACGTTACGATGCACACACAAATCGACTAATGTTTGAATGTGGTTATGTTGACGAAGCTCACAGCTAACTGCCTG